>JBBPOH010000287.1:0-15689 GCA_038091335.1 Phylloporus arenicola | reverse complement strand
CCCCAGGCTGCCAGGCAGTCAACTGGTCACTGATCTTAGACACTAGAGACAAGACAAGATACTGTGGCAGGAACGATACCAGTGTGCAGACACAAACCACAAGCCAGCTAAACAACCACTATGTTATTTTGCTCGTTCAACTTTGTAAATACAGGTTCTACGGAAGTCTCTAGGTGCGCGCGTCAACATGGCACTGACCATTCCCCCGTGTCGTGGCCTTGGTCGTCACCGCACCGCACCCTCGCCCCCCTTGTGTGCTTGCGCCCTGCCCTCGTTGCGCCGCGGTCGTGGTCATTGTCACGTCCTCGTCCCAGTCGCATATTAGTCGTCGTCGCGTCGTGGCGTGGATCATCGTCACACCCGCATGCTCCTCAAACGCTGCTCGCCCTCTCGCACCGTAGTCGTTGCGGGGAGGACGTGGAATTGGCGTGATGTCGACGGAGTCGTTGGTCGACACCGTCGTATTTGGCACCAGGAGCAACACAAGGAGCCCGACTGAAACAACAAGGGTCATCTGATTGAGGCCGATAGGTAAATATAAATAAACATAAACGTAAAAATGAACAAATCCCTGCAAAAGCGAACCGTACCACTATTCGTAGCGGGGATAAGCACTTTACACTCGAGATCCATCCGGGAGAGGTTACGTAATAATAATGGTAAGTAGATGACGATACCAGGTATTCTCCATGGAAGCGCCGGATTTTATTCATCAATTTGGCCCTGTTTCACCCAGTGAAAATGTTCTTTGGGCCAACATTGATATTGCTTCCAGCCCTGCAGACTTGATTGGCAGATGGGGCCGTGCCACTGACTGGCGGGTCTCGTTAAACTCCTCCAACGCTGACGTGCTCGCTCACTCACAAGTCATAGGCTTGATTACACCCCGAACACGCTGAACGAGCGTGGCCAGCTTCCAATAAGATGAGTCCGTCATCTTCATTACCTCAATCTTCGCGGCATACAAACTGTGAACACCTCATGGAAGCCGCCCTCCAGATAACACCGATCGGCCTGCCGGATTAGACGAGGTGGTCCTGCCGTGCCTGCGCACGCGAACTACTATCTTTAGTGCCCTTCCACGACTCTGCGTGGCTCTGTTTTTCTCCTTTCAACTCTCATTGCCCATCGGCGCCGGCGTCATAGGTATAGAATATGTCTCGCGCTAGTGTATATGTCTTCGCTAGCCTCATATCCGGCGTCTCGGCCGCCCTGATTCTGACAAGTAACCCAAGCTACACCCATGCTCACAACGCCAAGCAGGAACAATCTGTATACAACGACTGTCGGACTAGTTCATGTCAGATTGCATACCGTATGTTCTACTTCATATTCATCTACTCTAACTGGCTGAATCATTGTTAGTAAACTCCCTAGAGGACTTTTGCTTATGGGCCCCTTCACAGCCAGAATTAGACCTCTCGGTTACTAGGAACACCGAGGTTAGTACCCATTGTCGCAAAACAGGAGTGGACACGACCATGCAATCTTATTCAATACAGCACACCCTTACTGCATGGTGCACGAAGGTGGGTTCAACTTTCGAAGCAGTACGTGTCACAAACAGGCTTTTAGAGTACCCATGGAACTCGCCTCATTTCAGACGGAACGATATCGTGGGCGCACTTTGTCAAGACTCCCGAGTTTATCCAAATTACAGGCAGGTCGTCTCGACGGACATGCAGGTCGTCATTTAATGGAGCTCTCTAGGCATCGGAAACTTGACCAACATCAATGTACCTGCTGACGGCGTGGCCAGTGCGAACGGGGAGGGCAATCATGTTCCAGGCCTTGTCTTCACGAGTGCATATGGTCAGCCCGGACAAATCTACGAGTGGATGGTAAAAATCTCACCATTTGTCATCTAGTGGTCTTATATGATCTGACAGAGCTTCGTATCACGAGAAAAATTCTGCTTCAGGGCATGTAACCCTTCTAAAATTGCATGTCCGCAGATCTATGACGCCGTTGGGTGCTCAGAGATTGTCTCCGGAAACCACGACTCAGGATGGTTCAAAGACTGCATTGACAATATCGAAGAAACACCTACCTTGGTGGCTTCATCGCACTACTCTGCCTACCCACCTTCTTGCACAGGTCGTCGCACAATTGGCAATGGACGGGCTGCGAGAAGAGCGATATCTTCGACATCTGGTTCTAGCACCCCGTTGGCGTCCTCTACAACGACGTCAATGGAAGCGGCCACAACCATCACATTTCCATCATTTCCAACCCCAACGTCGAGCGCCACTACTTTGATGAACTCTACTACATCAACCTCCACCGGTTCGTTCAACCACACCGCTGGCCACACCCATCGGCACACTCATTCACATCATCACTTCACCACATCGTCCACTTCTACTTCCATTTCCTCTTCACATAGACATTGGCACTCTTCTTCGAACAGATCCTCGGCTAGCGATCCTCCCCCGATGTCTGCAGCACTGTCGCTTACTTCACTCACGTCCATAACTTCCACATATTCTTCTTCTGACCCCCCTTCGGTGACATCAATGTCCTCTGTTACATCCACATCCACAGACCCCCCATCCAACCCCACACCTATACCTAGTTCTTCGTCATCCTCTTCTCACGGGACATCTTCTCCATCTTCGTCTACGCCATCTGCCACCCCATCCTCTACATCACCCACCCCATCTTCTCCACCGTCTACCACACATTCTACGTCATCCACCACCTCGCCTCCCACATCTTCAACATCATCCCACAGCTCAGTTCCCACTTTCGCCACACCATCTTCGCCATCCGAAACCACAGATGGGTTCTCGTCTACTTTCCAAAACACTGCGACACAGCTCAGTTCGCAGTGTGCCCCTGTACAACTGGACGTGGTAGATGCAGGCTTCATCACTCCACCCCCGTCTCTCATGATATGCATGATCTTGACGATCATCCTATCGACCTTTATCGGCGTTCTCAGTATTTGATTACATATCGCTTCTCGTTGGACTCTTGTACATGCATCGAGAACTGTCAGGACAGTCTTTGTACAAGTACACGATTTGTATCATACAACATCTACAGCGGCTCGATATTGGGGACTGGCCCCGCGGCAACGACACGCGTCGGGTTGACCTGGGTTTGCGTGAGTGTGTGCCGCCCGCTCAGAAGGAGATTACAAACCCTGGTTTGGGACCAGTAATAGTGGACCTTGATATGCTCGAAATTCGTCGACGACTTGAACGCGTCATTGTTCCAATACAGGTTGCGTAACCACCTAGATAGCGCACACACGATCGATCAGTCAACACCACGCTCGCAACATGTCCTCTCACGTGTGTATAGCGGGGTACCCGTTCCGAATCGTACGTAGATTGCACTTGAAATGTCCAACGTACACCGGATCGAACCGAATCTGTAAAGGCTGAGCTAGAGACCAGCGGAAAAACGCAGGCGCACGATCGTGACAAAGAGCCGAATGTCAGCCTCCGTGAGCGCATCGCCGACGAGATACCGTTTGCCGGTCAGCATCTTCTCGAGCCGGTCCAGGCTCTCAAACAGCGGGTAAACCGCGCTCTCGTACGCCTCCTGCGTTCCCGCAAAGCCCGACTTGTACACGCCGTCTGCGTCGAGATCAGTGACGACCACGGGCCCAACACGCACGCGTACTGTTCACGGTGTCGTACACCCACGCGTTGAGCGCGTCGATCTCGGCGCGGTGCTGCGCGGGGTAGATATCCACCGCTGCCTTCTCGGGCGGGAGCAGCGCGTCAAAGGCGGTGTTGAACATGCGGATGATCTCCGAGCTCTCATTGTTCACGACCGTGTGCGTTTTCTTGTCCCAGAGCACCGGGACGGTGAACCTGTGCGACGGTGGGTGGGGCAGTCCTGGAAACGCGAACGGGCGCACCTGCCGCCATACTCGGGGTCCGCTTTCAGATAGAGGTCTTTGATGTGGTGGGCGTCGTAGAGCGGGTCGGGGTGGGCACCGGGGAACGGGTCGGCGTTGGCGAATGGCCATCCGGACTCGCCCATGCGCGGAGATACGACGGTGACGGCTGGGCAGGGAGGCTGAGCACACCCCATGGGAATGTGGGAGGGCACGCACGGATCATGTCTTCGAGGCCCTTCAATTTCCGCGTGATGAGCGTGCGCGTGGCCCATGCTACGTGGGGGGTGAGAACGGGGATGCACAGATTGCAAAAGGGGACGTACGACACGCGTACGAGACGTAGAGGTGGTACCTGTCTGGAGAGGCAAGCTCCGTTCAGTGATTAGTAGGTTCTTTGAGCGGCACAAACCTCTTTCGGGAGTGAATGGGCCCTCCTTTTCGATCCAATTCCTAAATGAAGAGGGCGCTCGTTTGAAAGAGCCGTCCTCCTCGAGTCTCATTTTCCCAATATCAGCTTGGGGCGACACGTTCCGAGCGGAAGTCATGGTAAAGGCTCTGACTGGTGACAGACTTGTTAGGGACCTCCTAAAGATACGGCCTGTTATCGTAGCCATTTTATACTCTGTCGATCAGTCTTTTTGTCAGCACCGACAGAGATGTCATAGCCGTTCCGTAAGCGGCCGCAAGTCACTTCAGTTGGTACAACACCCCTTAGTAGTACAGATACACGATGTAATCATCTCATGCACGTCAAAATCTACAGCGGCTCGATATCAGGGATCGGTCCAACAGGAACGATGCGTGTCGGATTGATCTGCGATGGGGGTGAGTCTGGCGCACATGCAGAAACAAGATATGCAAACCTTGACATGGACCAAGAATAACCACCTTTGATATGCTGGAAATTCGTCGACGACTTGAACGCGTCGTTGTTCCAGTACAGGTGGCGCAACCATCTATGTGATCGATCGTTGAGCGACTTCGCTTTGCTTGAAGGCACGAGTCCAATCTCACGTATGTATAGCGGGGTACCCGTTTCGGACCGTACGCAGATTGCATTTAAACAGTCCAAAGTACGCTGGATCGAAACGAATCTGCCAGAGATTGAGACCATGCGTCAGACGATCGACGAGAGAGAAAAAAAAGACACACGATCGTGACAAAAAGTCGAACATCTGCCTCTGTGAGTGTGTCACCGACGAGATAGCGCCTGCCAGTCAGTATCTTCTCGAGACGGTCCATGCTCTCGAACAGTGGATAGACCGCCTTCTCGTACGCCTCCTGCGTTCCCGCGAAGCCCGCCTTGTACACGCCATCTCCATCGAGATCAGGTCAAGTGAGAAACACAGCCTCTCAAACGTGCGTACTGTTGACGGTGTCATACACCCATGTATTGATCTCGTCGATCTCCGCGCGGTGCTGTGCAGGGTAGATATCGAGGGACGCCTTCTCCGCAGGAAGCAAGTCGTTGAAGGCGGTGTTGAAAATGCGGATGATCTCTGAACTCTCGTTGTTGACGATCGTGTGGGTTTTTTTATCCCACAAAACGGGGACGGTGAACCTGTGTCAGAATTGAATTCCGTCGTGATACATGCGTGGGTACGGTGCGTACCTGCCATCATAGTTGGGGTCCACTCTGAGATAGAGGTCCTTGATGTATTGGGAGTTGTACAACGGGTCGGCCTCCGCTCCGGGAAACGGCGACACGTTACCAAATGGCCATCCCAGCTCGCTCATAAGGGGAGATACGACGGTGATGGCTGAAAAGGGGCTGAACACGCCACGGGAATCTAAGAAAACGACGGCACGCACGAAGGATGTCTTCGAGGCCCTTCAATTTCCGTGTGATGAGGGTACGCGTGGCCCATGCTACAGGAATGAGAAGGACCAGGAGGAAGCAAAGGAGGACGTACGACATCCATAAGAGACATAGAGGTGATATCTATCTGGAGAGGCAAAATTGGCGCATGCCAGCGACTCATACTATGTGGAACACAAACGTCTTTCGGGCGTGAACGTGGTATCCTTTTGGATCCAGTTCCTAAATGAAGAGGGCGGTCGCTTGAATGAACCGTCGGCCTCGAGCTTCAATTTCGCGACATCAGACTGCAAAGTTACGTCTCGAATCATGGCAGAATCATATCATGGGTGTTTTAAGCGTGATGACAAACAGTCTATGAACTAATATCCGAGAAAAAAGGCGAATCAAGTCCCTGCCATCCCCACGACGCCGACGTGGTCACGGATCTTTGCAATCTCACTTGCGGTCATTCCACCCTTGCTCGCGCGAAGAAAGTCTTCAAACGCGACCAACGCGTCTCCTTCGTTGGAGAACTCGGCCCTGATAGAGGATGAGCATGGAGGGGTGTCAGCAAGAAAGGGTGGTACCGTAAGAAGGAGAGGAGTCGACTCCAGAAGGCGGGTTCGGATATGGTGGTCTGGTAAGATGACCGAGTGGCCGGAGAAAGCGACGCTGTAGGTATGGTCGAGGGGTCGAGGGTGAGTGTGATATCCTGTGGTTTCGAGCTGCCCTCTGGCTCGAGAGAGGTAACAGAGGGGGAGGGGGACAAGACGATGGAGGGCGTCCGCGTGTGTCTGTGGGTCACGGTGAGCTTTGTGGTCGGTGGAGTGTTCATGTCTTGGTCAGAGGTAGGGGATGAGGTCTTTGTGGGGTCCCAGTCAAAGCCGGGTTTGACCATCAAATTTATGGTGTCGCCGTCTTTTACGTCGTACTCTTTGAGGAGCTTCGCGTCTGCGAGAGCCTTTCCCTTGAGCAGTAAACGCTGTGCGTCTGCAGGGGGTGCACGTGGCTGGGAGGCGAGATGAGATTTGATGTCGGAGATGGTGTCGGTGGATTGTACGGAGAGGGTGAAACTGCACGGAGGCTTCAAGGATTTGAACGTAATCTTGATGGTGGTCACTGCCGAAATATCCGCCGATTAAAACACGCCAAGGTGCATCAAGGATGTGGCGTACCTGCTGGTGACTCTGCCTTGCGCTCTGGCACGGGTGGGACTGGAATCTACACGACTCGGTACACGACTGTCTCAATAGGGCTGGTAGTACGCACAGAGAGAATTGGAACTCGCTTGAGAGCGAGATGAGGGGGCGCTTGGTAGTCGTCGTCAAACACGATTGGCTGTGTAGCGATTGTCTTTACAATATTCTTGACAAACGCGAGTTCTGTCTGATCTGCCATCGTCGGCGACGAGGTGCATCTCACTGGTGGCTGTGCTGATCGTGACACACATCACCCCGTGACATTGCCAGTCACGCTCTTTAGTCCTCCTCCACATCCATTAATGGCCGTATGTGCATTCCATTCACCTCACTGCCTTTGTTGACTTGCATTCCTAGTCGGGTTTTGGTTACACTGGAGGTAAGCAGCCAGCCGCGTTCCTCGTTCCTGTTGACATCATTCTAGGCCGTTCACGGTGCTTTGCCTACTGGCAAGAATTCCAAAAGGTGAGCACATGCATCTCGTCTCGCTGCGGTGCTGATTCATGCAGTGCTATGCACAAGCAGATGCACCGCAGGATTGCAAGCTACAGGTTGAAGACTACCTAGAGTGCCTACACCACAGGAAGGAGGTACGTCGGCTCGGGTGCACCTGGATCTGCATGACCAAACATGACTTAGATTGCACGTGCCAACGCTGTCAAGGCAGAGTTCATCAGACAGGCCGAACACCAAGCCAAGGAGGGGCGCAAAGCGGCGGATGTCCTTGCGGAGGGTGTTATTGTCGGTGTCGGGCTGATTGAACGAGACCAGTCCAGTAGCAGGTAAATGTAGACAATGGAACATGCCAGAATGGGCTGCACAGCCCCCACATTTTGTCAGCAACCAAACAGAATCCAAACATCCTAAATAGCCACAATCCCCCAACTACCTCGACTTCTCCTTCTACCATCACCACTCGCATCGCCCATCTGCCCACAAACAACTTTGTGCGTATATTTTATTTCCTATTCTCCAGATTCCTGCCCAACTAACACCGCCTGCTTTCCCCCTCATCGTCCAACCCACTTACCCGCTCATTGATCTGCGCGATGGTGCTCGATCTCTTTGCGATTCACGCCCTGTTGCTCGCGTAGATCCCTTAGCATCTGCACATTTCACTGTCATGGCCCTGAAGCGCATTAACAAGGCATGCTCCCGTTCCATACGCTTATCTCTCACTTTGGCGCCACAGGCTGACACCGACGATTCTCTCAGGAATTGATTGACCTCGGACGTGACCCACCCTCGTCCTGCAGCGCAGGTCCTATAAGCGACAACATGTTCCAATGGCAGGCAACAATAATGGGTCCGGTATGTCTATACCCGAATCCCGCCTCGTGTGACTTAGCATGGGTTTAGGGCGATTCACCCTACTCCGGCGGTGTCTTCTTCCTATCCATTGCCTTCCCCACGGACTATCCGTTCAAACCTCCCAAAGTTAGCTTTACGACGAAGATCTACCATCCCAACATCAACGCCAATGGCTCCATCTGTCTCGATATACTTAGAGACCAGTGGTCGCCAGCATTGACTATATCGAAGGGTTGGTTTACTCCCACCGAGTCATCTCTTAATAATCTCGTTTGCTAGTCCTTCTTTCGATTTGTTCCATGCTTACGGACCCCAATCCCGACGACCCACTGGTGCACGATATCGCGCATCTGTACAAGACAGATCGTTCCCGGTACGAAGCAACCGCAAGGGAGTGGACAAGGAAGTATGTACCCTAGCTCACCTCTCAATCCATATTCTGACTTGGTGTGAATCAGATATGCTATGTAGCGCAATTGGAGCCACGTACATACGAGTTGTACTTGATGGCAGTGTGAAAGTGTATCAATGTCTTACTTCATTGCATGTTCTCATGTCCTAGTATTACCCTCCCAAATTCTGTTTCGTTATGACATTGAATCTCGATGAGTGTTTATAATCCTTGCTAAGATCCTCATGAGCGTCTCCTCAACGATGCTGACAAAGTAAACGCAGCGTCTTACCCGGTTTGTGCGGAAAGGTCGATCATTCGGCCTTACTATTTCCAGTATGGCCGGGTGTCTGCCAAACCACACAGTGCTGGCTGTTCCATGACTATTAATGAGACGGAGCCCGCAGCATACTTGTCCGGTAAGACCTTGCCAGTGTGCCTCGATTTCCCGTTGACCTCCGAGGAGACGAATCCTCTCGGCCATGGATAGGTCGGCCGTGTACAACCACAAGCGACCTGCATTCCTCGTCATTGACTCGACCAGGTCTATTGTACATGGGCGCGTTTAGATTGCCTCTGCCTCCTCAACGCCTCGGCGTCTCGGTCTGTCGGAAGAAATGCCTGCCAGCTCCCTCCATACCACGTACATAGCTTCAAAGACCACCGCGACATATATCAAGCAGCCACCGCACGACCAAAATGCCAACACTCAAACGCCACAACATGTACGGTATCAACCCCTTCTCCGCCCAAAACGCCACCAAGGATGCCTCCCACCCCCCTTCCATATTTGGCGCGCTCCCCTATCCAGGCGGCGCGTCCGCCGTGCCGCACACGCTCGTCACGCTGCGCTTCACGGCGCTGAGCCCGACGGTGCTCGACTGCAAGGTCGTCGGGCCGAGCAACGAGACGGCGTACCGCGTCGTGACCAACGGGCAGGCGCACACCCTGCTCGAGGACCGCGCGGGGCGCGATCTGGCCGCCGTCGCGTGGGAGACGCACCCCGCCGTCGAGGGGCACGGTATCGCGCGGCAGCCCGTCGCGCAGTGGCTCCCGCTCTCGGCAGATAAAAGGTTGGGTGGATCGGATGTCTCTGGGCGGTGTTGACGGTTTTTTTATACGCTGTAGTGCGCGGACGATGGTGCACGGCGAGGTGCGGTATTCGTGGACGCCGTTTGACCGGTTTTTGCACGTGGGTCGTCTTGCGGGTCGAGAGCGGACGCGGCTGACTTTTACTTTTGTTTTTTTCTCGGGCTAGTTGTTGGCGCCTGGTTCTTCGGAGTGGCTGGCGCGTGTGACGAGGAACACCGAGGCTGTCACGCTCGAGCTGAGCCCTCGTGCCATCGAACGCGGTCTCATGGACGCCGCAGTCCTGGCAACGCTCCTCTTGCAGAGTGGCAAGAGAATCGATTAGATTGCACTTGGACTTCATCAAAGACCTTTAGATTGATACACTTGGATCTCCACTTAGATTTTTTTTTCATCCTTCTCCTTAATCTTCACTTAATTCCAAGCTTCTTAGTGTTACTGTGGAAACCCACCCGCTCCACCGCTCTGAAATAGATTGCCTTGTTTCCTCGTGAAATGTGATTTAAATAACGTTAATAACAAAGCCACGCTGGCTAAACACACAAGCGTCACAACACCTGAATGGATCGCATAAACCGCTCGAGTGCCGTCGTCTGAATATGCCGCAGCCTTGTCGCCTCGTCCACCCCCGTCAATCGCACCTGTGATTGTACCTACAACGAAAAAAGTCAGTCGTCCAGAGCAAGGAGAACACAAGAAAACAACGCACGAGCGCGAGCGGTTTCACCTGATCCAACACCACCGTCAACCCAGACATCATCTCCGCCAACGCCACCTTGTGTCTCGGATCGCTCTGCGAAAACAGCACGTCCGGCAGGACGCCCATCAACTTTGGTATTGTTCGCACGAGGCTCTCGAGCTCGTTTTCCTCGGCCGCGTCCGGGTCAGCGCCGTCCGACAGGGACGCGTGCAGCTCGGGAACGCGCGTCATGGCATGGACATAGTCTAGATAGGCCTGGAGGCGTGCGTGAGGAGAAAGGACCAGTCGGGGCAGAGAGGACGTGCCTTGCCCTTAAGATGCCACCCGTCGATGGGGTAGCTGGTCATCCGCTCGAACAGGGACGTCAACAGGTCCAGGTCTTGACGGATCACGGCCTCGGGTGCTAGCTCGACCACCGCAAGGTCGTGCGCGGATTGGTACAGTCCTGCTGCCATGTAGAGTTCATAGGCCACGAACACTTTGCCTTGGCTGATGGCATAGAGAGCCTGTCGTAGTATGTAAGAGGTAGTAAAGATGTGAAACACACAAGGTAAATACCTTGGCGTCGTTGACCCATGCGAGGGGAATTTTTAGACTCCCGAGAATGCCACTACACATCCATTCGTCTAATTTATCGGCTGATCTATGGAGAACATCCCTAATCGCCCTTTCTCGCCTAATTGGCATAAAGTCAGATCAGCATCAAGACTGGGTCTAGAGAACCCACCCCGCGGAACCCTCAATATGGAGAAGCACGAAGATGGCTTCTTGGAGCATACCGAGCTGCTCCAATTGTTGTGCATAGTAACTGGCCAGCAAGTCAGCGCTTGGACTGTGGCCCTCACGACGCTCCGAGGCGTCTTCGTCCATTTCATCGCAGTGTTCGGACTCGCCGCGATCAGAGAGATCACGAATACGCATACATCGTGAGAAGATGATGTACAGATGCCAAGGGAGTGAGTAGTCAGCTGGGGAAGGCCCGAATGAAAGTGGAAAGAGGATTTGAGAAAGCGAGCATGCCGGATCAGAATACAATCGAATGAGAGAGAATAGAGCGTCGCAGGGCGGTGGTGATGGTATGTGAAAGGCGAGTTTTTGTGAGGAAGGACGTTCCAGGTAGTGGGGTCGTGGAGGCGCAACCCGTGAGGGTGATTCCCGCACCGCGCGGTCGTATGATTCGTACACTTGTGTTATCGATGCATCCATAGGCTCCACATACCAGAGATACATCCCAAATGTCCGTTTCCAATCCAGGCCCTGGAGTGGATCGACATCAGGACATCGTTCGAGGCTGCTCGCTCTTGATCCTTCCAGAACGTCTAGGCTTCCAGCAAGTACAGAGTATATCTTTCTGATACTCACGTTGACGTGAACATCTATTCTTTGTTCCCGCCACAGTTGTAGTTGTTCCCTGAGATCTTCCCTGAACTCAAAATCACCCGAAGCCTGGGATATGAGTGTCGCGAGTTTGACGGATCCACAATCTATCGCAGTTTCGCATGCCTTGTCAACCTGGTACCCGGAAAGAAGGGTGAATATGAGAGCGGCGGAATCGGTGGATGGTTGTTTTTTGAGGTCGGCATCAACTGATGAGGTAACAGCGACTCCTAGCCACTCGGAGAGAGCTGCTTTGCGTCGGATGGACGAGACACGATTTCGGATATCGACTGTCACGTCCTGACCCAAATAAAGATCCATGGGGTCAAATAAGGCATGTCCCAGGCGAAAAAGGGATGCTTCAGAGGAATTATCGTTTTTGGGATACAAAGTCGTGAAGGACGAAAAAGAAAGCTCCGGAGATGGGTCAGCAAACGGAATCCCGTCTTCATCTTTCACGATGGGGGTTTTTGACAGGTGATGCTGTAGCAACCGGGACAGTCTCTCGTTGGTGTCTTCTGCCGGTCCAGGGAAGAACAATACGGGTGATTTGGTAACAACCGAAGAGTTGGCCGACTTTTGACTATCCAGACAAAAATCAGTGGTTTATCTCAAAGACGAAGGATCACTTACACCAGACTTGAAGGTCCGCATAACTGGCCTAAATGGACCAGATTTCCACCGAAACTCCACCCAACACGGAAAGAACGTCCTAGCGCAAGACCGGCATCAACTAATGCACCTTCGTTCCCAGCCACAGCCGAGGCCGATATATCGACGCGCGCATATTTTCGTGAAGGTCGGTAAACAGGATGATCAATGTCGTGGGCGAAAGAAACCCTCTGGAAGCGGTCATGAGATATGAAGTAGCGGAGTACTGTGCCACAAACCTCTTGGGAGTCGAACCGAGCATCTCCGAGAGAGTCACGACTATGCTTTCGGCTCGCGGTAGGAGATATCTTGAAATGCGGTCGTGTGGGTCTATTCATGGCTTGGAGTGCCGCAGCCTCCTCCGGCATGCGGAACAACGAAGTCTGCATGACGTGCATCTTTTGCGCGTCCATGCCAGTACGGCCCCCCCATGCGACAACGGCACCTCGTCGACGTGCATCATCGGAATCGGACTCTGAGGAAGTCGAGGAACTGGATCGACTGTGAGCGCGTAGCCTGTATTGGATTTCGCCGTCCGAGTCTTCTACCAGAGCCTGTTTACGCGTTGCAGCAGGTTTTTTGGCGACGAGGTCGTCCTCGTCCATGTGTGACGTGTTGTCTGATTCGTCTTCTTCGTCGTCCTCATCTACCACTATGTCCTCATCTTCCGAACCAGAGCTAAACAGGTCTTGGTCCATGTCCACCGACTTGGTTGGCGAAGCAGGGGGTTGTTTTTGTGCATCTTGAGACGTGTAGGGCGTTTTCTCATCGTCGCTACTGTCGCTGGTGAGAGCACTGAACCGGGCCATGATTCAAGGGAACTTGGGCCCGACGAACAGTAGCCGAGAAATCAAACAAGCCAAACAAGCAAATACAACACCTCGGTGTAAGTACAAGTACAACGTTATGCGCTACTTTGGAAAACATCGCCTGGCTTGAATTCGACCCATTCATTGACCCACATATACCTCGAGAACGCCACATAGAGATAGCGGAACCACTCCCACTGAGAAGTGTGCTTTCGCATCGCTCGGATAGCTGTCGCATACTGCTTGAAGCCAGAAGTGAACACGGTTCGTTGGTTCCCATAACTGAAGAAACAACTCAATATCCTTTCCGATACTATGCTCACGCGACGAGTGATGGATGAGAGAACACCGGCATATTTTGGAAGGAGCGATACAGTGACGAGGTTGTGGACTCGAGGCACAGATGCGGCAGCGGGTGCCTTTGAACGCAAGCCATCGGCGAGACGCCAAACACCAAATGGCAGTGAATAGTGGTTCGGATGGGAAGATATCCCACGTGTGTCAAAGGTCAAGATCTGGAAAACATCATCAAGTCTCCTGAGCCAGTCAAGGACGAAGCCTACAGTATCGATGTGATTGTTCACCACGTACGGGGCGAGGACGACTGCGATGACAGATGCATCCCACTGCAATGTGATGTTGTCTTGGAGCATGCTAAAAACGCCCATTTAGAGAATCTCGTTGAGGATATGTTCGTTGATATCCTTACGGATGATCAACCAGCCAGCGTTTGTCTTGGTCAATCCCCATCACGTCAAGACTACGACTCAGCTCGTCCTTTCGGATTTCCCCAAAACCCTCTGCATTTCCAGTAGATAATGTCAGGGAATATATTTCTGGGTGTGTCGGATCCTCTCGGAGAGCCAGGATGGTTGGTGCAAAGAAGAGGCACTCATCGTCGGGGTGTGCAGTCAATAGAAGGATACGAGAGGTGTTGGCATCCCCGTTCTTGAGCAAGACATGGCTATTAGAATGAAGTGGAGAGTACAGCGAGGATACCAACAAGACCAGCAGCGCAGACAACCACGCCAAGTACATGTTCGAGTACGGTCGGCAACTGCCGACAACGGTTCGTTCTGATAATGGACAACTCGCGCGACCACCTTCCCGACTATCCCGACTATCCACACGACATCGAACACGATGTGTATACGCCACGAAAACGTCTGCCCATCCCAGACCTTCGGTTCGAACAGGTGTACCTGAAGCGCATACAGGACTGTATTCATATTGGACCACGAGATGTGAAGGAGAAAGGGAAAGAGCACCCTGAGATTGACGACACGGATTTTACCTCGTCCACTCACGCAAAGCCATTGATCAACTCCTCACAACAAATAGTCGGGGTAGACTGGGGGAAAATTCTGTATGTCACGTTGCGGGATCAGGTCATGATGCCTCTACTGCAAGGCATGCTTTGGTGAGTCTCTGACGCTCTGTCACGGGTGGATCCCTGACCATGATTGCAGGGGTATAGTCGGGACATATTACAGGCCATTCATCGCCTATGCAAGAGGAAGCCTTCACGCAAGTGCTGTGCCGATGCATCCAGTTGAGGGAGAAGGCGTTAGCTGGTTGCGAAGTTGGTCGAAGAAATTGGGTATTAGCAGCATAACCATTGGCCCGCCGAGCTTTTAGAGATTCCTTGGAATCACCACAGCCTACACGTCCAAAAAAACTCTGATATTATATCATGGGAACTAGTTTTACCAGCATTTGACTCATGAGTAAGGAAGTTCGCGAACTTGACTGTTCTTTGTAACGCCTTGCGAGTAGATCCGTTACGAACAAAAATGCATTGCGTTACACCGTTCAGTGTGATTGTGATTAGGAAATACTGAGTCAAAAATCTGGGGTATCTTGGGTATCTTGTCGTCCATAATCATCCAATAACCTCGGGCAATAATCAAAGGGACACCGTTCTCGTCAAGTCCTACAGAAAAGTGGGCTATAGGTTGACGATCTAAAGTGACGATATACATGCCGTACAGGAGCTAGTAGAGTACTGATCTAAATCAGCGAAAAGAAAACCAGATTCAGCCTCGGAACACACCCTTGGTTCCTGCGCCCAAGGCTCGGGGGATGTACAGATTGAATCTCGCAGGCATGCTTCTTCGTATCTCGTCCGGATTTCCGAAACGAGTTCTCTAGCAGATTATGTCAATCACCGATGGACAAACCAAGGTCATGGAACCACTCACTTGAGCTCATCGCGGAGTTCCGTCCATGTAATATCGGGTTTTGCAGCCATAGTATCCAGGAAACACTGTAAAAGAGAGATGCGGGTTAGCCTGTGATATTAAGTTTAGCATCTACCTTTGGGAACGTCAATTTCCGTTCGCAGCCATCATGCGCGAGTTGCCTATCCCTGCAAGCGTACAAACAAATCTTGTGATATTTGTAAACGTGAGGGAGATTAACGGTTGGATACATACCACGCTGACAGGGCACCTGATAGCCGTGGCCAGAGTCTGTCAATTCACTATATCAGAATGCCGGAGAAAG
>JBBPOH010000286.1:0-15714 GCA_038091335.1 Phylloporus arenicola | reverse complement strand
CTCCGCGTCGATCCGCGCCAGTTCCCTCAGCACCGCGTCCCCTTCGTTCATGTTGTAGATTGTCCTCCCCCGCGCGATCAACGCGCGCCGTTTGGTGGGTCTTTTGGCCCGGTACGCCTCCCTGAGTGCAATCCGCGCGTCCGCTGTCTCTGGAATGGCCATTGGTTGGCAGTCAAGCCAACTACTCTCGCTTTATATATTCCCTGCCAAAGCACCTGATGGACCACATAGCCGTGTCCAGGTCAAACCTGCCCCTTGTCAGGTCCAGTTCCGCAGTCCTGCTTGGGCCCGCCAACATTGATCATGATCTTGTCCCCGGGTTGACATGCTGACAGGACAAAGCACCGCCCTTCCCGGCCGATCGTCCACTGTGTAGATCTGACTCCCCAGCGAATAATACTACGTCCTCACTAGTCCCGCTTTCAGTCAGTCTACATTCACTCACACAATGGCATGTAATTCTCCCTGCACCCGCGTCAACCTCGAGCCATCAAGCTCACCAGCATATGCTAGCAGAGATCCCGTCCCCCCGTCCCCAGATCAGTCTCTCACTCCCCGTGGGCACCACCTTGCGATGTTTTCCGACCAGCCCCTCCACAGGATCTACAAAGATCGCTGTGCAGTACAGCGTACCTCCATCGCGCTCGACCACACCCATCACTACAAACACGCCCGTATCCTTGCTGACCGCTTCGATGCGCGAGATAGCCGCAGAGGGTATTTCAATCGCCGAGTCATGATATTCATCTCGCGGTTCCCTACCACGCAGCCAAACGTAGACATCTTGGGGTATATGCTCCAAGCAGATCACGGTCCACGACTCACAACGCCTCTGGAAAGACGACCATCCGAGTGTCATCCCGTTGTTTAGCGAGCGTTTCAAACTTTTCAAGCGTGTCGGACAAGTTGTACGACACAGTGCATGTTTGTGCAACGGATGCGCGGATCGTGTTCGACATTGTTGTGTCGATGTGTCACCCGTCCCACGATAAGCTAATACGTGACTCAAATGGTCAATTATAAGTAACTCTACTAGTGGGCACCAGACACGACATCCATCGATGGCGACGGGCCCTGAGGGAGCCATGCCTTTGGAAAATCCTTCAGACTAGGTCGACTCCTTCGTCCTCGAGCGTAGTCTCCCTTTTTGGCTTTCTTGGCATCAATATGCCTGGTATCCAGCGGAAGATCTTGGTACCGTGTCGGTTTTTCGTCCTGCAGTAACCTGTCAGTATATCCACAACAACACATCTCGACACCCACATTCGCCGCAGAAATGAGTTGGTCAATGGTGTCGCTGATCCACTTTAGGTTCATGGCCGGTTGAGGAAAATCTTCGCATGCAATCTTGATGTACCCGTGCTTTTCGTGCTCCACATCTACCAAAACACCCGCATTTTTGGGTGGATCAGGCGTCCACCGTGCGCCGGCAAGCAGCTTGATCTTGTGAATAGCCAGGTCGTTTCGCAGGGGCAACTCGGCGACTGGAACAACGACCGTTCGCTTCGCAGTGAGCGGATGCTCTTCCCCGGCATACTCGACCGACCGAACGACCAACGGCGTTCCCGCAGCAGGCGGTACAAACGGTTTACGAAAGGCTACAAAACACTTGACATATTTCCGAGACGTGTACACTTTGACTGACTTACCCACAAAATTGGGCATTTCGTTCTCGATGAGACGCATGTAGTACGCAAGCTGCCGTTGCTGATGCAGTGCAATGTGCGCACCCGACGGTATGTCGTCTCCCGCAAACTCTGGAAAGTCTTGCTCGATGTCGAACTCGACCAGATCGCGGGGTAGTGGCATTTTCTTCGCTACCTCTTTCCGCGCCATGACGCGAGGCGTGCAGTGGAATTGTCTGACTGCCTGTAGCGAGGAAAAAACAGGTCGAGGACACAGTCGCATTATGGTTGGGCACGGTAGTACGAGTCCAAGGTTAACCAGTTATAGCCAAACAAGCGCAAACTCGTCTGTCTCATCTGCTTATCGACATGGTGGTGGGTTCAGCGGACGAGGCGCATTCTCTCCATGTTCAAATCTTTGTTAGCGGTTGAAGCTCGAGATCAACGCCGAGCTGGAGGGTGTCACCGATTTGAAACCTTCCACGGACGACTTTGAGTACTTTTTCAAGGTAACTTGCCAACCCCTCTCTCAGATCGGACTGCGATATCGTCTAGGTTATGTGCACATCTTGCCATGAAGTACACCCAAAGCTCGTATCTCTAAATCGGATTGTGAGAGAACCTAATTCCTCCTTTGGCTTCCCCTCTAACTATAATATCTCCAGGAGGAGCGCGAAGTCAGCAGGGGTAGGCATGGAACCGCCAACTTGATATGGCGCTGCTCAAATTGCAAGCATGAAAACTTGGCCAAATTTGAGCAGAGTCAAATTTCTCCATACACACTAGATCATTCCGGGACTTTCTCCTCCATTCTAACTGTGGAATGTCGAGGGCTCGAGTTCATCGACTTTGACCCGGTGGGTAGTTTAGGTGACATACCATTGTGATGTATTAACGAAAACGCAGAGGGGACATTGGTTCTGCAAGGGCACTGACTCCACGACCGTTTTCTCCGACTTTGAATTCGAGAAGGATGAATGGTTTGACTATGATGAGAAGGTGCGTGCAACTATGCGCGTATTGGTTCACACTCAATGTCCCTATGCATTAGATGGCTTGTCCCGTCCAAATCACATCTCTGAAAAGTCGATTTACGCGGGCGTGACTGACCAATGATACCAGGCACTCGTTTGATGCTTGTCTTGCTCATTACCTTTACTTTCTCAAGATCTACGAGGATAGCACAACCTGTTACGATGTAATTGATTCGGGTTCACGTACCAGCGCTACTATATCCCATTAACAATCCATGCACACCGTAAAAAACATTATAGAAGCACATGTGAAACAAATGACCTGACCATGGAAAGTTGGAGGCGACAAAATGCGGAAAGTAAATGAATGAGATAGGAATGAAGTACCGGCGTCCTTGTATCTTGTTTACCGCCTATTTGAAGTCGTTGAAAACCCAACCATCAGGCAATATTAAGTAAGGATGTCTGATAAGTTCCGTAGCAGTGGCCCGAGCCTCAGGATCTCTACAAAAGCACCATTAACCTGTTGAACAAACAATGTTGACGATAGAGCTTACACTGCGAAGCATCTGTCCTTAAAATCCACGGCAAGGTCAGAAAGGATCACATCAGCAGGAATGGGTGGCGATTTTCCTTCATGAGACACCTGATTGTGGTCTGAGTGATGATATACACACAAACATCAATCATACCTTGAACATCACCGTGAAAAAGTCCTCATCCGGCCATGGCCGTCTGCCTGCCCACATTTCCAATACAACACACCCGACACTCCAGATGTCAACTTTGGAATTGTATCCCTTTCCCTTCTGACTACCAATAACTTCGGGGGCCATCCAAAACACAGTACCTTGCATCGCGGTGTATGCCGCTTGGTCGTCGTCAGCACGTTTCGAAATTCCAAAATCCGAGATCTTGCAGACACCAGTCTTTTCGACGAGAATATTATCCGATTTAAGATCCTGAAAATGAGATCAGCAAAATTTTATGAGGTGTGACAGATTTGGTACCCTGTGTATGATACTCTTGGAGTGAACGTATGCCAAGCCATCAAGAATTTGAGCCGTAAAGGACTTGGTAACTTCCTCGTCAAACTTGCCGTGATCTCGCAGGCAGCTCCCAACGGAGCCGCCAGGAACGTACTCCAAGAAACTGCGACATTTGTAGTCGTTTCAAGGGATGAAACTAGACACTTACATGCTAAGGAAATTTGGGGTCTCCTCGAATCCAAGATACGCAACAATGTGAGGATGATCCAAGTCTTTTAACGTCTCGCTTTCCATTTTCAATGCTTGCACGAAACCAACTTGGCGAATGTCATTTTTGTCACTGGCAGTTGTGGGTATCTCAACCTGCTTGACAGCGATCATCTCTCCAGTAGTGGCATTTAGAGCAAGGTAGACACGTCCGTATGTCCCCTTTCCGATCAGTTCGCCGCGAACCCATTTGAAAATTGCTGCAAAAGACACTCAGAACAATCTTCCGCTAATTGGTCGATTACCCACGTCTGGGGCCGCCCGATGCGTCAACCGTAGGCTTGCTAATGTTTGGCTTCTTCTGCGAAGTGATGACTTCTTCCACGTGTCCACCCCATAGCTTTGTGCTTCTGCGCAACAAGTTGCCATATGATGACTCGGCCCTAGACGTACGATCTAGTCGCTTTTTATGTTCTTCCGCAACGATACGAATCGATTTCTTGCCCCTGACACTGATTCTGTCACGATCATTGGCGATGATCCCGTGAGATGGATCAGCGGTTGTAGGCGAGGTTCCCCCGGAGTTAGCTTCGAGAACAGGCTTGTCAAGATCATGTTCTGGGAAGAATTCCTCCAGGCGATCATACATATCCTCGGGAGGTGGACGATGGGCCCAAGTGTGCTCTTCGAAAGTACTTTTATGTCCGTCTCGAGGGGTGCGAGGCCGAAGATCATGCGGTTGAGACTGCGGCTGTATTTGGGCAACAGGATCAGTAGTTAAACTGGACGTTACACCCCGTCGGTTGGTATTGTGTGTGATAACTTCGAGGGGGGGACGCGGACTGGTATTGGACCCAACCTTACCCTCGGGGACAATTTGACTGAGTGGCCTACGAGACCACAAGTCTTTCGTTGCGGTAGCATAATCATCCGAGCAAATGGTGTCAACAGAAAGGCCTTGTTGTTGCGACAACTTTAGACGTGCAAAGTCCCAGATGACTTTGTCCGCTTCTCCAGGACGCAAAGTTGATTCGGATAATGTGTCTTGCGAGCTGGACGAGGAATTTTGTCGCGAGTCTAACGTTGTCCCAGATGATGGATATGGCAAAGTACAAGAACTGGTTGACGTGCTGGGTCGAGAGGTGGTAGCGCTAACAGGACTCCGTGGGGGGGTTTCAGGTGTAAGAGGGGGTCGCACAATAGAATTGTATGGTCCCGCGCGCAACGATATGGGTAACGTGCTGGATCCATCTTCCCTAAACGGTTTATCTCCAAACTTCGAGACAGAATGACTAGCCGAATGATTTTGTTGATGGAGGGAGGGGAGGGGTCGTTGTACGTCCCTGTCGCGCGGTGCATCATGGCCTGGAGTATCATTAGTACTTGGACAGCGCTGCTGAGCAGGAGAGGCCGATTGCGGGCGAGGATAGGGCTCTTGACTGGGTGGCAGGTATGCCGTGGAAGTTGAGGGCGACGATTGTGATTGGGGGAAAGATCTGGGTGGTGCATTTGCCTCAACAATTGCATTATCTAGTATAGACCCTTGAGTAGGGGGAAGGGGGCGGTGGGGGCGAGAAGCAGGGCCTGAAGGGGGCTCAGGAGGCCTGATGAATGGTGTGGAATGTGGCGCTCCGTGGAGCTGTGGACGACTAGGGGGGGTCCGAAGCGGTGCCGGGGGTGCGTTCTGGAGCACCTCTGTGCTTTTCGTATTTCTCAACGGGCGGCTGGAGCCAGAGCCGGAGACAGAGTCCACCAGCTTCCAGTTAGGCAAATACCCAGGCCTAAGTACCGTTCCTCCCGTCTTGCGGGCAGAAACAGGCGTCCCTCTGCTGCGTGGGCTTAACCTTGAGGACGATTTTCGCACAGGAGTCAGTTCCTGGTCCCGCAAAAGCATTTCATCGCCAACACCTCCGGGACGTGATGTTTTGGTTATATCGAGTGACGAACTGACCGGGGGACGAGACCGCTCGACATCCGCCTGCTCCATCGCTCGTTCACCATCTCGTTGGACTTTGTCTCTTTCCTCTACAATGGAACCTCTACGAAACGGTCGATGAGGTAGTAAGGTGTCTCCCAGTGCAGGTGTGGAATGAGAAGGCTGCATGACTGTCCCAGCGCTCAAATTGGGCTGACGTCGCCGATCTGTAGATGGATATGGCATTTTTGCGGACGCTGGAGAAGGAGGCTGTCGAGAATGAGACTGCAGGTTTTGAACAGATGGGGGGAAACTGGGCAGATTTGGCAGATTATAAGGGGGGCGCAGGGTGCTCCGGTTGTCTGCATCATCAAAGTCATCAGACACCGCAGATGGCTCATAACCAGTAGGATCCTCTGATGATAGGCTCTCCTGGCGAGAAGGTTGAGAAGGTTTTGAACGAGGCACCAAAGGAGCGAAAACCGATGGTGGTGGAGGGATTGACCTAACTGGTGAAGCTGGCAAGGGAGGTTCATGAACTCGTGCGTGAGGGTGGCATACAAGGAACTTGAGATTGCCTTCGCCATCTCCTTGCTCACGGATCAAACGCAGTAAATTATGGTCAGCTAACGCTTCGCCAACCGCTGCGCGATTGACCTGAGTACGATAAATAGCAAATCCAGGAGATTGTTCATCGTCCGGGATTTGGAGCTGCAAAAATTAAATCAATAGCTGCAATGAAAAAAAGTGAGAAAGATAACCTCCGTGAAGATCCGCTCCCAGACAAAAGCAGCACTGTTTGCGGGAGTGACATCGACCGCCGTGAAAGCGTGACAGTCATAGGTGACCATGATGACTCTCTCTGGGGAAGGCAAAGTGCAAGAGGGCTCTTTCGGGCGCTGAGTAGATCCCCTGCGCTTCTTATCAGCGACCTTCGGGAAGCGAGGTTGTGGCAAGTCAGAACGTTCGTTTACAGCAGAACCATTATCGTGGGTGAATAGGGCAGGCACAATGTCAGGAGGGACTGCCTGGCCAGGTGTACTTGGGGGAGGGGTCGATTCAACGGCGTTAGAGCTTTGGCTGGAGGGTGAAGAAAGAGTGGGGTTTGATCGTGAAGAGGGGGGAAATTTCGTGTCTACTGTTGGATTGGTGGGTCTGGGGGAGGGGCGATATGGAGATGCCGGAACAAATATCGATGAAGAGGCCGGCTGCGAAGACGAGTGGGGGGACGAGATGGGGTTGTAGGTTCTGCGGCAATCGTCATCACTGCTGGAGTCACCTGGATCAGGATTTGCAAGGACGAGAACCCGACGAGCTCTGTGCATGCTCGACTTTGTATCCTCAGACATGGTAAAGGATGCCATGCACGCGTTGCCAACGCGGTCTTTGTGGGGAAGAAGATGGGTGGCGAAGACAAAGGGAGCAGATGGTGGTAGGAAAGAGAAGAGGGAACGGAGAGGGAGGGAGATAAATACCCGGCCGAATGCTGAATGTATGCGCGACCGTCGGTCGAGTGATGTTGCCGCTGGGAGGGTGCAAGCAGCGTGGCTGACATAATCAACAGGGCAATACTACTCCCAGAAAAGGTGACCACCATAAATTAATCTACGCGGTGTTTCCATTCCTCGACCCTCCACCTGTTCAGGAACCTCAGCATACCTCTCATGCCACCGAGACCCGCGTCATGTTACCTTTGGGAACTCGGCACGTTCACTCAGCATACTCTGGCCCCAACAGAGAAGTTTCAATAGCTGCACAAGCTTCACTTCCTTCCCTTGACCAAAACTATCCAGAATGGCGGCGTTTACCTCTCCCGCCGTCTTCATCCGTTGCGCGGGAGATAGCAAATCCGTAATCGCAGATGGTGCCGACGATGACGAATCAAACGCCAGCAGTGCCATGGTCCGCTCCAATTCTGCGAGAAATTCTGGACTCTCCTCTCCCCGTGGTGCCAGCTCGTCTTGAGCAAACTGCAGCGCATCCCCAATACGTCCTTGGCGTATGTATTCAATAAGCTTTTGTTGTTGGAGGTGAAAATACAACGAGGGATTCGTATCCAGTATCTAGAAATCACATTGAGTAAACCCAACGATCAACGCATTTTCGAGAGAAATGTAGATCATATTGAAGACTGAAGTTTTGATGTCAAGTCTCATCACCGACTTTCATCAAGTCTGAGAGTGGTGCATGAAACAATTTAATCCTTTCCCATCCCATGAACGCTCCACTGATAGATGGGAAACCTACCTCGGGGTTCAAGTCATTCACACGAGTAATTGCTTCCTCGACGTCACCGCGTTGTAATGCCTCGCGGATTACCATCCTGCTCTCGATGGACTCAAAGTCCACGGGTGGCGTTATGCCGGCCTCGTCGCTGAATTCTTGGGCGGCAGATTTGTATCCCTCTATCACGAGGTAATCCATTATAAGTCGATTCAAGTCGCTAAGTCAAAGTAATCCGTCAGAGACCAATAAACAGGAAAAGAAAGCTACGAATCAGATAATACATGCAAATTTTTAAACTCATCCCAGAAATCAGAGAGATTCCCATTGATGTATTCATCATGTAGGAGTGGAATATGAACGAACACTCACTGTTTTGTAACCTGGACCTCATGAAGATGGCGATCCCACTCATCCTTGCGTATTGAAACCGTCTTCGGCGGCTAGATAGCAAGGATAAGCATCGCACCTACCGTTGAGTGGAGGAAAAATACCAACCATTAGTATGACCGTCGTTGTGGGCAAGAAATTTAAGTCCCATCTTAGATTTAGGGCAGGCATAGATCTACAAAACCTATTTACTTGTAGACAGAGTCGAGCATAATGCACTCTCGCAACTCTCAAAGACCATATGGTAGCACCTGGGCCAAGAGAATTCAGGAAGAGTCGTGTCAACTGATAAGTCACGGGCTTAGCTACCTACCTCAGGAAACTTGTCCGGAAATACTGGCGCTTTTTTAACTTCCATATCTATGCCCACATGTCCTGAGTCAGCCCGCAGATCGATGTCGCACAGTATATCTCCCAATGATACTGAGAGGTCGTGTTAATCGAGCTGCGACCTTTGTCCGCGCAGGCAGTTACACCTTTGAAACAACCCCACCGGATCGAATCATATCAAAAAAGGTATCCTTGTCCGCTGCGCCAAGTATAAACCAAGAGTCACAGTTGGTCGGGAAGCACGTACTTTGTTTCTCCACCTTGGACATATTACCTTTCTTTCCTTTGTCTTTCCTCCCAAGTGATGGTGTGGGCAGCGAGGGTTTTCCAGTGCCACGAGATGCCTTGGCTACTTCCTCGGCTGCTGCGGCTGCCAGCTGCGACTGCTGAATGGTGTTGAACAGGTTAACCACTACACACGACAGAAGAGTAGATGAACACAGAGGTACTTGGCAAGTGGGGTTGGACATACCACCTCTTTGCGCAACTTTTCGCAGAGTTCGCTCGCTTTCACCACCCCATCCTCCAATCACGTCCCTGATTCTGCCTTGTTCCTCCCTTTCCTTGCGTTCTATTTGAATCACCTTTCTTGCGTCTAATTCTAGTTTGGTGTCATTTCTTTGGTACGCGACAGAGGGTTTGAGGGAAAGGGGAAGGTCTGAAGGTGCATCCGTGTTGAGGAGGGATTGTAACGTCGCGCCGAAATGAGCAGGCTCTGTAGCCCGCCTCTTGCGCTTCAAAGTCTTCTTTGATTTAGTTCGTTTTCCATCGGCAATGTCATCATCTGTGTTTTGTGAGCTCTCCTGATCAGCATGGCTGATATCCTCGCCCTCGGAAGAAACTGAGAGTTGGAAGTCGTCTTCACTATTGTTGGTAGACATGCTATCCTGAAAGAGGACGGTTCAACAAGCTCAACCAATTTGCTATCCGAGCCGTCTCGATACCTACCAAACCGAGGCATATATCTCGTACCGCCTGAATTGAAACTTCAGAATCACCACCTGACCTTGACCCATCCTCAAGGCAACGATCCTAACCTGGCGATGGCCTCTACCATGGATTTAACGCCAGAACCGGACCTACATCCTTTGTACCCTAGTCCGGGTCAAATCGCACACTTGTTGTCCCCGCACTCAGGTCTCGACCCTTCACAGAAGGCTACCCTTGTCTGTCACTGCCTCTCACGGGCCTGCTTGTTCGGCGATTTCGCACTTCTGCAGCATATCCTTACAGATCGTCAAGCTCAGCCGTACGTGGACCTCAACACACGCGACGAAGATGGACTCGGGCTAATCGGCCTTGCCATACAAGGATTCGGGTCAGAAACAGACAGAGAGGTTGAACGTGAAGAATGTGTTCGCCTGCTCGTCGCCCAGGGAGCCGATGTCACGAATGCCGACAACTGTGAGTGACACTTCCTTGTGAAACGTATTCAATCAGTCAAAACTTCCTAGCCGGTTGGACTCCTCTCCACCATGCTGCTGTTCTAGCACCACCAAGCCTAGTGTCGTACTTAATGACCCACGGTTGCTCTCCCTTCTCGGTGACAAGAAGACAACTAACGCCACTCGACATCGTCACTGGCCACACACTTCTCCCTGGTCGTGAGGTCATTGCTTTGTTACTTGAAGAATCCATGAGAAGTGAAGGATGGACTGGGGGTAGGATGGAGCAGAGACGACGCACCCTGGATGAACATCTAAAACGTAGGGATCGACAGAAAGACCTTTATAATAGTGTTTCGACGATCTTGGACTTACCGACTCTATGGTGGGGGGAACGTGATATTGACGCATCATCGGCACTCTCTGATTCAGAAGATGATGACTTCGATGAAACCCTCTACGTAGGTGACGTCTTTCTTCCTGATACTTCGTTAATAGATATGTGCAGACTCCTCCTTTGGACTTTACTTCCATGCTTGCCTGGTTTCCTCAGGACCTGGACTGCATTTTCAACGCTGTCGTCTCTAATGCTCAGGTGTCTGCTCGAAATGCGCAGCCTGCCAATGCTCTCTACCTCATGGCACGTTTCGCATGCTTGACCTGTGATGCGACATGGTTAGAAGATTTAATTCTTGGTGCAACAGACGTCATCGAGGAGAGATTTTTCGTAAGTCACTGCTTATTTCATTTACTGCCTCACTTGCTCAATGTGCGTGTAGAGCCACTCAGAAGATGTGACCTGTCTGATCTTTTGGTTATATAATGTGACTGCTTGGCTCCATCTAATGCAATGCGACAACTCTATCAATGACGCTTGCGAAATGCTAGGGTCATTCGAGCTCCTGGAGCAAGTTATTAACTCTGTTTTTAGTGAGTGGTCGTTTGACTGCACTATTTCTCTTTGTTGAACCCTGCAAGTTTTTATCATCCGCTTTGCAGAGCGCAAAATTGACCAGTTACTGGATGCAGCGCTGTTAGAGAATGCACGGGTCTCCGCCGGACTTGACAGCATTCAATTTGAATCCGATTGGTCATTCTTCAGACCATTCAGTGCGAAGAGGAAGACTGGCGCCACCCATTCCCCCAGCACTCCCCAGCGCAATGGTATCTCATCCCCGCCTCCTTTCTCGTTGACCCGTCCCCCATCTCCGTCCATCAATCCGGATTCTCCTCCCCCAGCTACTCCCAAGACTTTCTCGTCTTTACGGCAAACACTGTCTCGCACTCGGTCCCCTGCTAATACCATCTTCGATGGCGGCTCTCCGTCGAAGGGATTACAAGAGCTAGTGTCTTTCATCACTGCTCTTCACACCCTGTTGACTTTGTCGGACATTAACCCTGTATTAATCATACAGTTTTGGTCCCAGGTCATGTATTGGACTTCTAGTAAGTCGAATGATTTTCGCCCTGCATCTCGGCTTACATGGGTCAGGTGAGATTTTCAACCGTATGTTGACAAGGAAGAAATATCTATGCCGGTACGAATTTTGTAATCATCCACAGACGCACTCTGATCACAGTAGCTCTCGAGCAATTCAAGTTGGCTTAAACTTGTCGGTACTTGAAGATTGGATAGATGATATGGGCCTCCCTCGGGGAATATTATCGCATTTTTCTCCTGTTAGAGATCTCCTGATGTGGCTTCAGGTAGCATTTT
This sequence comes from Phylloporus arenicola, assembly GCA_038091335.1. Classification (NCBI taxonomy): domain Eukaryota; kingdom Fungi; phylum Basidiomycota; class Agaricomycetes; order Boletales; family Boletaceae; genus Phylloporus; species Phylloporus arenicola. The sequence continues at coordinate 3,959 of JBBPOH010000286.1, read as the reverse complement.
GATCGTGCCCTGTCTTTTTTGCTAACAATCCAGTCCCTCGCAGCGTCTGTCATCGATCAGCGACTTCTCTGATTTAGTTGCCACTATCCAGGCAATGAAAAGCATCAACCCCCTCCAGGTAAATCCCATCTCTGGTCCGTCGATCGCTGCCAATCGTCACTGGATATAGATGCGACGCGCTGTGCGCGACTACAAGTATGAAGTCAACGAGGGCCGTATGACCGAGGAGTGCATACAATACTTGACACAGCTGCAAAAGGACTGGGAACGTCATAGGGTCAAAATGGGGGTTGAGGCATTGCGAAAGGAGGTAAGAGAAATGATAATGTTGATCATTGGTGGTATTGAGCCTGTTGCAGATCAACGAACGGGAACGGGAACGAGATATTGACGAGAACTCCGCTACTGAACGATCTGGAAGTACGAAAACCCCCAGTATATCCACCACAGATACCTCCGCAACGCAGCACAGTATCGACCTTTTGTTCGATAGATCGTTCGATCAATCATCATGGGAGACCTGTAAGGCACCACAGGTGCTGGGAGAACTCTTGGATTCGCGTTATATGCTACCACTGTTCCTCCCATCCGATCCTCGTATGCTATCGGCCGCGCCAGCGAAGCGACGTGTTATTGATTTTGCCAAACGCACATCAAGCCACCAACCCGAACCCCGAACCGATATAGTTGGGTCGATGGAGTGGAATTCTCGGAGTCATCGAGTTCGTGAAGTCAGTATTGATACTTTGCGGTGGCTCGACAGCTTTAAGCCTTCGAGGTGGGCGAGACCGATACACATGGAATCCTCATCCCCCCCTTCTCCTGTCAGCGACAAGGACTTTCGGATTAATACCACTGCTGTTCAATCGCCAATACATTTGACCCCCCTCACTCGGAAACCGTCTACCAGGAGCAAAAATCGCACAAGCCTGCTTGGGGACCAATTCACGCCACTCGCATTACCCTTGTAATATCTCGCACCTGTTCCAATTTACATTTACATGTCCTATTCCCTCCATTTGATGATCACGGACGCATCGACCTAGTGTCCTTTTTTGCTTGAATTCGTCATTTGCTACAGTATAGCTGTCGAACAGTGATTCATTTGTTGGACCGAATGTCTAAATATCGTGAAGGGATTTTTGGCAGTCGTCAAACAATCGAACAATCTCGACACTGGACTTTAAGCTAGGATTCAATATTCAATTCTTATCAGATAATCGGAAGACTATTCAGACTCGTCATGTTTTCTTCGACTACTGCGCCATGGGTCTGCTTCGACAAGAATGCTGTCGCCTCTGTCACCAATTCCCTTCCAGATATGACGAGTACCTAGGTCTAGCAACTACAACGCAGTTCTCTCACCTACGATAATATGCTCCAATAGCCTTTTACTTGGGATTCCGTCCACTGGAGATCGCCATGGAGACATTGCGAGAAATATTTTGACCGGTAAATTGTTTATTTCGTGCACTCCATCCTCCCCCTTGGCGTGCGAAAGCTCCGCTGCGCGGTGAGCAACACATGTACAGGCGATGCGCGCCTGTGTTTGTTCCAACTTTCAGCCCTTTTCAGACGTACTCTTGTTCATCCTTTGTCCACCTTCTCTCTGCCGGGGATGGCGTACGATTATACCAGGTCAACCAGAGGTCTTAGTGATCCATTTGGTGATGGTGTACATGATGAGCCATTCAGCGCAAGCAATCTCAACCGTGATGATACCGACACTTTTGCCACATACGGAGCCAGCGGTTTTCCAGTAGAAGATCCAAGCAAGACATATCCACTCACAGGACCAACGGAAGCTGTGTCTTTGGCGGCTGACCATCGTCATTCCAACGCTTCACCCTCACTCCAGACTCCTAGCCGCTTGCCTACACCTTCCCTGCAAGACGATACCTTGGTCAACCCCAGCGACAGCGCAATGAATATGCCGTATCGTGATGACGACTTTCGCCCCTCGTCGTTGATCGAAAAATCAGACGTGTCATTGGTTCATAATGCGGCAGACATAGGCCGGTCGTCAAGATACCAGGACTTGGGTACGCCACCGCTCACTAATAGAAACGCACTGAATCTATGGGTCGCACAGAGTATGCAGAGCCGTCAGGAGATGATCCAAACCCCACGCCGGAGAAGGACGCACCTATGAAGAGCTTTTTGGGGGTCGGGAAATACCCTATGGAGCAGCGAATCGAGGATAAGAAGAGAGGAATCCCACGGCAGAAGCATCCTTTTGTCGGTGTGTTAGATTCTTATTGGAGTCCTTCTCTGCGCTGAAAGTCTTTAGTATATGCACTCACCATCGCCATGGTTGGTGTGTTCATTAACGAACTTGTAGTGAACAGTCGGGCACAAGGGACTCCGGTATCATTCAAGGTTTGTCAGACCATTTCTTCCTGCGATCCATCCTTACCATTTCTCAGCCTGTCGTAAATCCCATGCTGGGACCTTCTGCGAGTGCGCTGATCAATCTTGGCGCCCGCTTTCCGCCGTGTATGAAGTCTGTGCAAGATCTGCCGTCTTCCACTTTAATGCCTTGTATGAACGGTGATTCGTTTGCATTCCCACGTGCTGAGTGTTTGAAGGTCTTAATGACACGGCGAACCCACCAAATATCCTTTGTACTATAGAAGAAGTGTGTGGTTTTGGAGGGTTCCACGGGGGTGCCCCGAATCAATGGTTCCGGTAGGCAGCTGCTGCAGTTCTGAGGACTATAACCAACTTTTCTAGGTTTATCACTCCCATATTTTTGCATGCAGGCTTTATCCACATTCTTCTGAATATGCTCGCGCAATTGACAATATCTGCACAGGTAATCATTACCCCATACTTATTTGGCGTCCTTAATTTTTTGTTAGATCGAGCGTGAGATGGGCTCTATCGGGTTCGCGATCACTTACTTTGCTGCAGGAATCTTTGGGTATATCTCTTTTTTCGTAGGTCTTGGGACGTACTGATGATCTCAAAGTAATGTTCTGGGCGGTAACTTTTCCCTCGTTGGTGCCCCATCTGTCGGTGCTAGCGGAGCAATATTTGGAACAGTCGCGGTGACTTGGGTTGACCTGTTTGCCCACTGGAAGTACCACTATCGTCCCCGCCGCAGAGTACGTCGGTTTGTCTCCTCATAGAGTTGAAGCTTGATGTTGTTAGCTGGCTTGGATGTCCGTGGAGCTCTTGTTTGGCGTTGCCCTCGGCTATGTTCCATGTAAGCACTGTACTTACTGCGATCAAACTTTTACTTGACTTACATATGAGAAAAGATATCGACAATTTCGGTTCGCGCGCTAGTTAATCCACTTACATATGTACTAACTCATCGTTAGCTCATTTGGGAGGGCTTTGTATGGGTCTCCTCGTTGGCACTACATTGTATCCCGTCCTCAGCCCCTCAAAGCGGCACAAAAGCATCATGTGGGCATTGCGCATCGCTGCTATCCCATTGGCCGTCATACTCTTCGTGGTACTTGTCCGAAACTTTTACACTTCCGATCCATATGCTGGTGCGTGTCTCAGCAAGCATGATGATTGCTTGGAGCTCATACATTCCACAGCATGTTCCGGATGTCGATACTTGTCATGCATACCTACTTCCCTGACCAATTACTGCCGTGGCACTGGTGAGTGACGACTTGATTTCCCTTCTCTTGTTCTAAATGCTGGATGTCAGGTTTCACTACGACGACCAGCGGCACAAGCATTTAGTTAAGGTCAGGACGGTGTTCATATGAGCCAACGGATGTATTTCACTCGAACTATAGTAGATAGATATATGGACCTGGACGATTATTCACTTTAAGCAAAGGACATTATATTCCCTCATGTTGTTGGTACTTGATACTGCGTAGAGGCTGGTCCCGAAATTCTATTAGCCGCAATGCGGTGTCGTGATCTGTCAGACAATTCTGCACACCTAGAGTGCAATGACAACGAAAAGACCCTTCTCTCTCGACCCGTCA
>JBBPOH010000285.1:0-15758 GCA_038091335.1 Phylloporus arenicola | reverse complement strand
GTGCCGAGGACGCCTCAGGGCCGACGACCGCATGCGAAATCATGACGTTTGATCCAGAACCCAACATAGAGCTTCCTTTTGACGGAGCTCAAACGTGAGCACCCCTCGTTCGCGTGTGCTGCGCGTCTAATCATATACATACACCTTTGCTTTCCACTTGATCCACCCGATTTGGAAATTGTGATAGTGTACTGAAGGTTATATTCAAGGTAAGCCCATCTGGAATTCCTGTTTTGACGTGTGCGCCCAATATTCGAGGGTGTTTAACTGATCCATAATTAATTTCTATTTTTGCTTCTATCTGCTGCGGGGATACGTGTCCGCAGTCCTCATCGTGGCTCCGAGATGCCTTATCTGAAATAGACTCTTCCTGTGAGAAAATCACGTTTATCGCCAACCCAGCTGCAGACGTGGCAAGAATTGCGGGCAAGCGCAGGGTGGGTGCTGCGGAAATAGGCAGCGCTGTGAAGCCTCTCTTCCGTATCAAGGCGTCAGGTGATTTCGGGAGCACTGAGGTGTGTGGCTGATCACGTCTTCGGACCTCCCCGCATTATTTCTCCATCTCCTTTGCAAGGGGAGTGAAATGCGGCATCATTCATGACACTCTGTTTAGATGGATTATCCCAACGACAGAGAAGTCTTGGAAACTTTTGAGTGTTCGCGATCGGTATCAGTCAGGTAAAACGTCATTTTGTCCCCTTGTTTGTGCGCATACGCAGTTTGATCCACAAAGTTATCGCTTCGCGCACATTACACACACCATTCGCGCGCTTCAGAGCTCCACAAAGACATCCCTGCGGATCGAAGCGGAAGGATTGCTTAGTTTGCAATTTCTGGTCCCCGTTCCAAAAGCTAGGGGAGGCGGGACATCAGACTCGTTCATAGAATTTAGGGTGTGTACGACGGGTGTTTCAGGGATAAATTCTCATCCGCATTTCCAGTGCATGGCATTGGACGACGAGGTTGCATGAACATGGTCTATTACGTAGGTCTTCGCGGGTGATCTTACCCCAGATTGTCGTTCGGTAGATGCACCAAAGTCTAAGGTGTATAAAATGAAAAATGCCAAGATTACAACAGGTCATTGAAATATTTCGCGGTGCTATCCTGAGGAGTGGGTGGAACAGGCGTAGTTGATAGGGGCGCTTGGCGCGTTGGTGGGTCATAGTCAGCGATGATGGAGTCAAAGGAAGCTGGTGTTGATGTCGCTGTTGTAGCTAATGAGTATGTGCCCCTGAATTTCAAGGAAAGGGACTTGCCATGCGGTGCTGGCTTTAACTTGGTTGCAAGACCCGATACAATCAACTGACGGATAGCATCGCCATCCAAAGGCTGGATGCGTGGTTTCTCACAAGGCTTGTTGAATGATCAAGAAAACGTACCTTGGCAGGTGGCTCCGTCTTTGGAGGTGTTGCTGTCTCCTTCTGTGGAGGCTTGTATGTCCCAAGAGGATTTGAAGCTCTCCCGAGGTATGCGAGGACATCTCCTTTTGTCAACATGCCACGAACGCCGGTTCCCTTGATGACCTCTGCATCGGTGACACCACCCTCTACGAGTAAACGGACGACAGATGGCAGCAAATGCTTGGAATGCGTCGGATGACGGGAATGTATCTTTGGTTCATGTGCAGGTTCAGGTGTTGGCGGCGGCGGGGCAGCTGTCGAGGGTTGCGGAGCAGCCGTTTTAGGTTCTTCTTTCGGTACCTCTAGGTTGGATATATCATCACCCTCCTCTGCAAGGAGCGCAATAACTCTTCCGACGGCCACATTCTTTATGCCATCTGAGGCCTGCCCGAATGTGAGAATAAGAATGAGCGCGCAGCGACAAACGTACCAATATCTTTGCTAGCACACCGTCTTCCTGAGCTTCCACATCGATCGTTGCCTTGTCCGTTTCCTGAAACGGGTAAGTGGAATGGTCCGGGGTAACACGACGCGCCCACGTACGATTTCGAGCAGCACGTCGCCAGCGGAGAAGGATTCACCCTCTTTCTTTCGCCAGGAAGCAATGCCGCCCTCTGTCATTGTGGGTGACATGGCAGGCATTTCGAGGTTGGTAATGGCGCGACGGACGGATGTTTGGTGCAGACCTTTACAGTCTGTATGAGCGCGTCGTAGACAGAATCGAATAGCTCAACGTACATCTGCGGGTGAGCGTCCGAGCGACGAGGGTAACCGAGCGGAACGACATGGATGTGAGCAAAAGTACTTGCGCTGCGACCCCCCCTTGGTACTCGAGTCGACCCCCCACCAACCCATCGTCCTCCTCCACTTCAACCCTCCACCACTTCAACACAGACACCCACGAGCGCGTTGCGGGCGACATTGAGCAAGTAATCCAACTAGACTTTGTTCGCTACCTGCCCAGCAACGACCGCGCAGACAAGACACTACCGATTTCGCCCTAGCATGTCCGCCCAGTTGGCAGACCTTCTGGTAGCAGAGCGTGTGGCACAGCTCGAGTGAGCCGTGTCCATCGCCATCCGTCGCACTCAACTAACACGCATACAGCGCGATTATGCAGCGAAGGAATGTACTTCTTCGTGAGATGTACCAAATGATCCAATACAAACACAGCGTCGGTGTTCCCTTTGCATTGGAACCCCATGGCGGGAATGTCGACGAGGACGAAGGGTTGAAACATTTTATGGACCGGTTCGATCTTGGCAAGCAGTAAGTTTCTGCCGTTTGTTCGGTCCATCAATATCGTCGTCCGCGCGCGTCGGGACTGACCTGTCTTGTATTTTTTCAGCCAAGAATCGGGTATGATATCCAATCTGTCCGACAGCGAGCTTTCTGGTCCTTTCCTGTCCGAAGAGGCGGCCGAGAACGTGGGCGAGCCAGCCGCGCCCGATGTTGACTCTCCGATGTCCGAGCCACCTGTGTCGCCTACGCGGCCGAAATCGCCGGTGCAAAAGGAAGAAGACGAGGAGGCCGAGATTGACGAAGCTGTAGAAGTTGCTGCAGAGGTCGAGCTTCCCGTGTCGCATCCATCTATGTCGCCTCCCGAGCAGCCCAAGGAGGTGGAAGAGGAGGAGGAGGAAGAAGAGGAAGGGGATGAGCAGACATTGCCCCCCGAGAAACACAGCGTGGCTCCTTCGCCTCGTCCGCCATCTCGCCTTCCGTCAACAACTTCGTATCATAGTCCTGCAGCATCGCGACACACATCGCAATTCCGGACACCGCCCGTCCCATCGCAATCACCCCAGCATGTCAGCGTCGAACAGATAGTCGAGATGGACATCTCGGAACCTATGGAGGACATTCGCGAAGCGTCTCCCCAACTGATACTTCCCCCTTCTTCGCCTACATATGCCCAGACGATGGAGGCTCACGCCGAGATTGAGGACAGCGTCGTTGACGTGGCAGTCACAGCCCCGCCTGTTCCTGAATCTGAGCCTGTTCCAGAGGCACTCCCGCGTCTGATGGTTATCCACACCGCCATTGATGTCACGTCCATCCAACCGTCCCTGCTCATACCTACACCGACATCGCCCGCCCCTGCCCCACCTGATTTTACCTTTGAAGATACCGAGAGTGAAACCCTCGCTGAAGAACCCCCACGAACTACGTGTCCAACGGAGGTTCAACGTCATCACTTCGATCCAACCTATAACCTACCGCCTCTCAAGGCCCTTCCTCCCGAATACTTCCGCAAGGGTAAATCGTCGAAACAGAAAAAGAAAGATAAAGACAAGACGGATGCTAAAGCAGGTAAAGAGGAATGGACCCCGCTTGGATTCGTCAAGTGGGGCGCGATCATCCGTGCAAACCCGATTTATAAAAAGGTATCGCGGGCAACCAAGTGTATAAGTACAAAAGATTGGGGTGTATGCATACTTTTTTTCTCTTTCGACTGCGCGCTGAATAATCGCGTGTCTTTGCACAGGTTGCGATGACGGAGCTCAGACTGCTGCGTACGCTGGAGCGCGTCGAAATTCTCGAGACTACTGCAAAATGGAGTTTTAAACAGCCGAAAAAGCAGAGAAATCTTGGGGGAATAATGAAGATGCACTGGGATTATCTGTTGGACGAGATGGTGTGTATCCTTTTTGTACCTCATGCGCTCGCGGGCTCCTATTGTCCTTGGTACGGACGACGTAACGAGGCTTATGTGGACGACAGAAATGGATGCGAATCGACTTTCGGGAGGAACGCAAGTGGAAATACGTTCTTGCTTTCAATATCTCTACCGCCGTTCTCAAATGGCACGAAGCCGGGACGCGCGAAGAACGCATCAAGCAGGGTATCTGTATGCACTGGAAGCCGCCACGTACGATCGATTCTACCTCGAGTCCAGTGCAGCAACGACGACAGCAACAGGACATGGACGTGGACGGCGATGGAGTCGCTTGCGAGCAAGGTGACAGGGAGCAGACATACAGTGACCCGGAATCTGGAGATGAGGATGACGAAGGAGAAGTGGAGCAACGGGTCATTGTCGATGGATTGGAGACGAGGAATGTCCTTGAGGAGGCATTGGACGAGAGCGGGTCGCGATCTGGGTCGGGCGAGTCAGGGGAGAGCAGTCAGAGGCAGAGCATGGGCCCTGACGGCGTTGTGAGGCCGAAAATGGAAGACGTGGAGGATTCATCGGCCCTGGGGAACGCGAGTAGCGCATGGCAGAGGGACGCCGATGCGATGGAAATTGACACCAATCGGCCTGATGACCCCGAGAGGGCTGGAGCTCCAGCTGGCGAAGCAGGGAGAATGCAGACCGCAAAGCCGGAGGTGGTTGACCTCGTGGGGCTCAAACCAGACTCGAGCGACCCAGTTCTAGGTTCGCAACCAGGGGTCGAATCTCAGAGCGGCACGCTTTCCGTACACAGCTCGACCAAGGCAGCGCCGAAATCGAACTTGTACGCGCCATTGAGAGACCGGATCGCATACGCCGACCACACCAAACTGTTCATAGACAATGACGACCTCGATCTCGCGAAAGCACTTTCGGATCTCACTACAGGAGATAATCTGCCGCCCGAGCTCGATCTCGAGTCTGCACAATCTCTCGACCTCTCCGACCTCTTCCCTGACCTCCAGCCGTTTGGGATGCCTGACGTCGCACCTTCCGAGCCGAAAAAGAGGTCTGACAAGAAGTCGGAGAGGGACGACAATAGACGCGTCGACGATGCCTCGTACTCGAAGATAACGCCCATCGGCAAATTCATGTCGTGTAAGCCCATATTACTCGGCCCCTTGCAACCCGTGAGGCGATGGAAGGATGGGCATTGGCTTCCTCCAGAGGAACCTGCTGTCACGGAGGCTGAGAGTTCATCGAGCAGGATTATCGACGAGAAACTCATTGGTGAGTCTGCATAGATGATCCAGCGTTGGTACCGTGGATCATGTCTCATCGGTTCCTTTCCTTCAAAGGGCTCTTTGACGGGATTAAACCGCCGGGAACAGGCACCTTTACACCTCACCCTCCAAAAGAGAAAAAACGGTTCGAACATGCATGGAACCCTGCAGAAGATGCTCAGCTTGAATGCTTTGTCGAAAAGTACCCTTCTAATTGGACCCTCGTCGCAGATTCTTTCAACTCCACCCAGACCAGTGTCTCGATTGATAAACGGTCGTCTTGGGAGTGTTTTGAGCGCTGGAACCTCAAATTTGGTGGAAAACCTCCGAGCGGGGTTCCTGGGCATGCGGACGTGACTTCTCCCGCTGGCGCGGATGGAACGCCGCCCCCTGCAACACCCTCTACCTCCACGCAGCAGGCCCAAATGACGACGAGAGGCGTGAAACGCCTGGCGAACATTGGTGTTACGCAGGGCCAGGTTGGTGGGATGGGTGTTACCGTCACCTCGGATACGATAAAGAGACGAAGGCACAGGCTCATGTACGAGGTTATACGAAAGACCGCAAAGAAAAGGGAAGCGGCGCAGAAGGCTGCAAGCAGTGCGTGCCTTCTATATATCATTGTAGATTAATGCTAAATGATTTGCAGTGAACCAGAGAAAGCCTCCCAACATTCACGACACGCATGGACAATACAATAAAATGCCAAAGCTTACCCCCGTTGAGCTTGGCCGGATGAAAGCAGAGAAAGATACGAAGGAGCAGGAAGTGATGATGTCACGACGGAGGCACGAAGACGTTGCAAGACAACAATTATTACGTGCACAGGTTTGCACTTTCTGGGTTGTCTTGCGTATTTATTGAAACCCCTCGTAGCAAGCGCCAGGCGCAGCAACTAGTCCTGCCCAACAACCACAGCAGCAACAACCGCAGCAACCAGCTCAACAGCCGCAATTGCAATTATTATCCCAACCACAGCAGCAGCAACCCCAACAACAACCTCAGCAGACGAGTAATGGTGGTGGCCGACCAGTTGCCCAACCATCCCAATCCACACCACAAATCCGTCCTCAATCTACGGTTCCTCAAGTCAACATCTCTCAGCAGCAGCGAATACCTACTCCGATGTCCGCGGCGCGCATAACACCACAACAAATGCTCCAGGTCCAGGTGGCGCAAGCACGGGCGAATGCCGTCGTCCAATCTCAGGGTCAAGTACATGCCCAACTGCAAGCTCAGGTTCAGGCTCAGGCACAAGCACAAGGGACTCCTCAAACCGCTTTCAGTAGTTTACCTGCTACTGTGCACCTCTCGCCACCATATCATAACCGGGCAGCGACATCCTCGCCCGGTATTGGCGCCGCCCAGCAAGCTTCTCCTCCTCGGACTGTTGTCACCCCTTCCAATGCTGGTGTGACTGCCTCTCCACGCCCACCGTCTGCCCAGCCTCATATGCCGACGCCATCTCCTCAGATTCCCGTGAATACGATACCGCGCCCAGCAAACAGTATTGCAGCACATTATTTACCTGTGGTGCCCCCGGGCACGCATTTTACACAGGAGCAGATGGACCAGGCACTGAGACTGATGCAGGTGAGATTTTTCGTGGGGGATGTGATTTGTACTGACACTTGGCCGACCTCATTTTGACATGGCGTAGCGAACAACGATGACGCAGGCACAGCAAGGGGGACAGTATCCTTCACAGGGCTAACCGTACACATCGTTGGTGGGCTACCGCATGTATTCTTATGTCGATATTTTCTTTCTCTTTCACATATCCACACATTTCGTCTTCTCTCGTCAACCATCACGTGTGAAGGCGCTGACCATGTAATGACCTCGTAGACGATCCCGCTGACCTTTGCTCGGTCGTTACGTGCTCACTGCTTCACATGCAACGTTGACAGGCTTTATCGGAATTAGATGTCAACTAGCTTCACGAGCAGTCCTCTTGTCAAACTGACTGACGCCGGATTTCGAAGACGACCATCGGCTCAAGGTCAGGTGAGTCAAGACTGCTCAGGCTGTAATGATTCAGACCGTCGTTCGTATTGAAACGGGCTGATGCCTGCCAGTCCAAACTTCAATCTCTTGCATATATAAGCCTGGCCGTTGTACTCTCATCGTCAGTTCCTTCTTCCGCCCCATATCTGCCGTCTTCTGCCATACTGCCATCTGCTGCTCTACCGATGTCGACATCTCACCAGAACGCCATTTCTTCGAGCGTTTCCGCGTTCGCCTGCGCCATAGGCCACCGTGGTCTCCCGACGCCGCCCGACGACGTGGACCAACTACTCGCTGCATCTGCGACCCTGATCGACGTATACGACGCTTCGTCTGCTCTCAGTCCTTCCGCCTCCAGCTCCGACGGCGGCTTCAAGGACGCGACAAAGGATTACGACGTTCCGACGTTCGGCATGGTGCAACTGAAGTCCGGTCTCGTTTGGTTGTACCAGCTGGTCATCGCCCTTTTCGTCCAGATCACCACCATCGCGTCGGACGTCGTCTCCCTTAAGGATCGTGTTACTGCAGTCGAGAGCGCTTCCCCGGTGGTCCGTGACCCGGTTACCGAAGCGCTCGCGCGACAAGTCAATGAGTTGTGCAAACGAGTTGCATCTCAGCAAGATTGCATCGCCTCTCTCTCGAACTCCCACCGTGCAGAGACGGACGCGCACAAGAGGACGATACAGGAACTCACCACCAAGATCGACGACGACTTGAAGGCCCGCGGCGACGCCTTCGAGAAGCTTAGCGAGTCTTTCAGGCTCCACAAGATATCGATGGAAGGTCAAGAGGCGAGGATCACGGGGGTCAAGGCCGATTTCGCGCTCAAGATACACCTCCTGCAGAAGGACATGGTGGGTGCTCAGACAGAGCTTTCCACGATCAAGAAGGCGCCGCCGCCTGCGGATGCTCCGTTTGCCAGCCAAGTTACGAAGGAGGAGGCCCCGAAAGCGCAGATCCCCACAAGCGTCGCTCAGCCCAAGGAAGCAAAGGAGGACGGTAAGCAATTCCTCGCTTCATTTGTCCGTGACATAGCTGACGCGACCTCCACACTCAGACCTCCAGGGCCCGAAGGCGCAGATCCTCACAAGCGTCGCCCAGCCCAAGGAAGCAGAGGAGGACGGTAAGCAATTTCTCGCTTCATTTGCCTGTGACACAGCTGACGCGACCCCCACGTTCAGACCTCCTGGACTACCCTCTCCTTCCTGCAATCGCCCGAATTCTGGCGTATGCTACAGCCGCCCGCGAAATGTCTACAGACTCGACCTCATCGGGAGGTCAATCAATCGCGACTCCCAACCAGAGTACGTGCTGCTGTTGTCTCGATGACTACCTTTTCCGATCTGACGTTGCATGCCATAGGCAAACCCGACGAAACGAAAATTAAGATTCCCAAAAAGTCTCCTACCGCCGCCCGCACAAACGCAGATCCGCCTGGCGCTAACAAGATATCTGCGATGCCCATGATGCCTAGAGCCATGGAACGCTTGATGCCCGCGAAAGGCAAAGATAAGGAGAACAAGCCATGCAATAGCTCGACGACGACGACGACGCAAGAAGACAAGAAGTCCAAGCCTAGTGCTGGACAGTCTCCGGACGTCGGTCTGAAGCTTTCTTCTTTGGCGAGAGCCAAGAAGACCCAGTTTAGTCCTGGGTTAGCTTCGAAAATTTCCGCGCTGCCAAAGCCGCGCAAGTCGCTGCTGCCCGCGCCCCGGAAATCATTCCTCCCTAGTCTTGCTAAGCCTGGCGCAGTTACCGATGGTTGTGAATCAAAAGGTGAGTTTATTGGTGATTTTGCGGTGGTGATTGATGCTGAACGGTTGATTCATAGAAGTCAAGACAGCTGATCGTCTACCCGGGGGGTCTGAGACCCAGACGAAAAAGCCGATTACCTCTAAGATTGCTGCCATTGTGAAACCGCGACCTTCCTCGGAATCTACATGTAAGGAATCTGGTGCCCATCTGGTTGGTCCTTGTCTGACGAGCAGTAGCATCGAGAGTAGTCGAGAATGAAGTTGCCGCTGGATTGCCTGCCTCGTCTTCCCTAGAGCCACTGGATGCCGCTCTACGAGCAATGCAGGCGAACGGCAACGACCTTTTGACGCTGGAGCCACCACTCAGCTGCCGCTCGATTGATGACCTGAGTTTCTCGGATATATTTCCTGTTCCTCCGAGTGCGTTGATCATTCCTCTGTTGCTGCATCTCACGTACTAACGAGATTCAACAGCGAAATGGAGAGTCAAGAGTGAAAACATCCAGGCTCCTCTCAAGCGGAGGAGTGTGGATGTCAAACCCCCGAAGAGTACGCTGAGATCCACACGTGAGTCGTGCCTTGCCTTGCCTTGCCTTGCCCGTGCTGACGAGTGCTAGTGGCGCCACTGGCCGGGAACGAAACGTCCTCACCCATGCCCGGATCATCGTCATTGGCGGCACTTGACGCGGCAGTACAAAAGTTCCAGGGCGACGGGGACATTTTGACCTTCGTTCCAGTACCTGGTGTGGACTTTGCCTTTTCTGCTCGGAGGACACCCATTTTCAGAGGTGCGCTATCCTTTCCTCTGCTGTGTTCCATGGTCACCGACAAAGATATCTTCAGGCGCTAGACCTCCCTACAAGCGCGAAAGCATCTACGTGTCTCCGGTAAGGGCTGTCAAACCCTCGCGGAGACTGTAGGGCAAGTTACCAGTCGCTTGGGTGGATATCTCACGGCGATTCTTTCTGCTGTGATCATCGCGCGCCAGCAAAAAGGCTGACGTGGCCATGGTCACGCTACTTCAAATTTCTTCGGAACAGTTTAGCGATACCAGTGATAATTCGCAACGGACACCGTGGCTACTGTAATTAGTACTACTTTGGACTATGATAATTGGATCTCCGAGATCGGAGTTTTAATCTCTTCGGACGAGTGGACGTTGATTGACTGTTCCAGGCTGGTGTTTCGCTCTGGCCTACAAGTTTTACCTTTCGACAGCGCGCTCTTATTCAAAACGGCGTCGGCTGGTGGAAGCGTCAATCGACGCCCGGAGTCTTCAGCCAGGTCGTCGGCGATGGATAATCCTCCAAACGCCAACATACACACCATCGTCAAGGCTCAAATTGTCTTCCTCCTTTCAACACTCACGGAAGACAATTTTGAGAGAAACCAGCTCGAAATTCGTTCTGTATGTTTCTACTTTCTCCACTTTTTTTCTGCATGAACCCTCACCTCGACGACACAGCTTTCCGAGCAGCACGGTCTCGACACCTACCTTCACTTTATCCGTCGTCTCATCGTCCATTCCCAAGGTCGCCTCGCCTTGGCTGCCCCACCTTCTGCATTTGATACCTCTACCGCGTTGACCTTCCGTCTCCTGGTCCAGGAAACCCAGCGTCTCGCTCGCGACCCTTTTCTCGCTGACCGATTCCGCGACGGCATAGACAAGGGTGAAGGGGACGCTTTCAGGCATTTCGATCTCCTCCGATTTGTAGATCGTGTCTCCCTCAGACCGCTTGAGCGACTCGTCTTGGCTTCTTCTATCGTCGCAGGTTCTACCCGCAAGGAGCTGGCCAGTCAAGCTGCCGCCCTCATTCGTGTCGACTTTGAAAACGCCGTCCTCTCCCTCTGCCAGCATCCCTCCTTCGACCACGCCGATCTCTCGCCCCAGCAAATTGCAAAACTCATGTCAAACTTGTTGTCTGACCCCACTTCTGAAACCCCCGTGCTGGATGCAACCCAACGTCAAGCGCTCATTGCGGCTGCACAAGCCAAGTACGGTCCAGAAATAGTGGCTCCTATCCTACAGCGCATCTTCCCCACATTAAGGTATGCTACTAATCATGTACTATTCATATCGGTTCATGGCTAATATTCCACGCCTGCGCAGCCTGTCTCCCGGTGCATCTCTTGTGCAGACATTGATACAACTAGGCCCGGATATGACAAGCGATGCGGACACTGTTCGTGCGCTCCTTCTTCGGTTTGGAATCTCCGATGCCAATCCGCCTCGGGATGCCCAAGTTATCGAGATCATATCAAGCATGGCTCGGCTTGCTGCGGAGGGTACAACCCTGTGTGACGTGGGGGCTTTGGTGAGGGCGTTGGGTAGTTTCGTAAGTTCCGATACTGGAAGCATGACTACGTCGTGGTTGACACGTTAAGCAGCACGTCAGTCTTAACTGGGCCAACATCATCAAGGCATTTGACTGGCCTGATCGTCATGGAGTTGATACTGCCACGCTGAAGTTGTTGATCGCCATCCTCCTAAATTGTCCACGGGATGCCGATCCGCATGCAGTGACTGGGTTTTGGGGGACGTGGAAGAATTCGTTATACCAATTGAAACTTCTCGACGCCCTCTTATCCTTGCCCGCGGACACTTTTAATTTTGTGTCCTTGCCTGGTCACAGGATTGTCACTGTCGAGGACGTGGCATCCGCGAGCCCTACGATCAAGTCCTTGGCGGCCAACGTCCAGGGGCACACGTGGAACTCTCTTGACCTTTTTGAAGTTCTTGTACGACTCGCAGATTCAGACAGTGCTGACATCCGAAATTGTGTACGTGATATGTTGGACAAGGCGCTCAAAATAAGTGCGGAGCTGGTGCATATGGGTCTGCTTCAAGTTCCGGTATGTCTTTGCCCATCCTTGTCCCGCTCTTTTTTTACAATACTGTTATAGGATCAGAACTGGGGTGACATCCGGCTCGAATACTCTCGCAAGCTTTTGGCTATGTTTTTGGCCGGTCACCCAAACCATCAGCTTGTCTTTATGCGTCTATGGCAAATCGACTCCACGTATCTTCTCAGTGCTTTCCGCGACTTCTACGATGAAAGTCCCCTCAACATTACTCGGATTTTGGATGTTGCGCAAGACCTCAAGGCGAGCAACCCCGACCTTTTGCGCTCATGTTTTCGTCTAACTTGCAGTAGATCCTCGAAAATCTTCTGGACTCACGACCGTTTACATTTGCTCTTGACGTCGCTGCACTGGCCTCTCGCCGGGAGTACTTGAACCTTGACAAGTGGCTGGCTGACAATGTCACTGCCCATGGTGCGGAGTTCCTTCGCTCTATGACCCATTTCTTGGAAATCAAAATGGAGAGCGAAAAAGTCTCGAGAATGTCGGACCCTGCAGTGGACAGTCGTACCATGCCCCTCAACCCACAAACTATCGCAATCTTCCTCCGTACCCTTCGAAATAGGTCCGTACATCGTCTCCGCGATTGACTTTTGCTAATGTGATATCCATCACATAGCTCCGCCAAATTGCCCCGTGAAGACATAGATTATTGTCTCGAAGTCCGCAACATATGTCTCCAAATTCACCCACGCCTCATGAACCTCACCCCTGGCACCGATACCGAACCCGGTTTTGCTGTCGTCAACTATTCGGCCGAAATCGAGGCTGAAGTTGATGCTATTTACAAGGAAATGTATGACGAACAAACGACCATTGACGAAGTTATCGCCCTCCTTCAACGCAGCAAAGCTTCCTCAGATCCCAGAGATCACGAAATCTTCTCCTGCATGCTCCATTTTCTTTTCGACGAATATAAATTCTTCCAGTCCTATTACCCCGCACGCGAACTTGCTATGACCGGTTACCTCTTCGGTTCAATCATTCAGCACGAATTAGTCGATCTCATTCCATTCGGGATAGCCCTTCGTTACGTTGTCGACGCCTTGAGCTGCCCTCCCGAGACGAACTTGTTCAAGTTTGGATTGCAAGCCCTGGCACGCTTTGAGACTCGTCTTCCGGAATGGCAGCCGCTGTGTCAAGCATTGTTGGGCATTCCGCATCTGATGGAGGCTCGTCCGGACCTTGCTGCTACTATCCACCGGGCAATCACTGCTGGAGCAGATGGGTCGAATGGGGACATAAGAGGTCACCCTGTTGATCCGGCTCCGGTGTTCATGGCTATCCAACCAGACAAGCTGGACGCTGAGATTTTCAAACCAATCGAGGAGTTGTCTGACAAGATCCTGTTCATCGTGAACAACCTCGCACCGAGCAACTTTGACTCAAAAGTCACGGAGATGAAGGACTACTTTGATGATACTCACGCGAGGTGGTTCGCCAATTATCTGGTAGACCAACGGATCAGTGCGGAACCCAACAATCAACAACTTTATCTGCGTTTCTTGGATGCACTGGAGAAGCCGAAATTGGGAAAGCTGATACTCCAGGAGACATTCATCAAGTCCGCTGCAATGCTTAACAGCGAAAAAACGATGCAGGTCACGTCTGAGCGAGCAATTTTGAAGAACCTTGGGTCTTGGCTTGGGTTCATCACGCTCGCGAGGGACAAGCCTATCCGCCACAACAATATCTCCTTCAAAGACCTCCTTGTTGAGGGCTACGAAAACGGACGGCTGATCGTCGCAATTCCATTCGTGTGCAAGACTCTTGAACCTTGCGCAAAATCGACGGTGTTCAAGCCTCCGAATCCGTGGCTCATGGCTGTCATCTCACTTCTGGTGGAGCTCTACCACTTTGCCGATCTCAAGCTGAATTTGAAGTTCGAGATTGAGGTGCTTTGCAAAGGGCTTGACATTGATCTTGATGGAGTCGAAGCGACGACGATACTTCGAAACCGTCCTGCGGCGGATGCTTCGGTCGCCGCACCTGGTCTCCCCGACTTTGTGAATGATATGGATTCATTGCAGATGAACGGGTTTGAGAGTGGAGTGCAGGGTAAGGGTCAGGTCATGTCGCTCGGCTCTGCCGCCCCTACGGAGACACAGAGGGCGATTGGAGCACACATCGAGTCGATCCTGGCTGGCCTGGCATCAAGCGTCATCATCAGTCCGCAACTTGCGCCACTGCATGTCAATCATTCGTTCAAGCGGGCCGTCCAGTTGGCTGTTGATCGTTCGGTTCGGGAGGTTTGTGTTTTTTTTTTTTCCTTTGCCAGCTTGTTTCTTAACTAGATCCTTTGTAGATCATCGTCCCTGTCGTCGAACGATCTGTCACAATTGCAGGCATTTCCACCCGAGAACTTGTCATGAAAGACTTTGCTATGGAGTCTAACGAGGAGAGGCTGCGCAAGGCTGGCCACATGATGTCTCAAAAGCTAGCTGGAAGTCTCGCTTTGGTGACTTGCAAGGAACCCCTGAAAAGCAATCTCGGTGGACACCTTCGATCGTCTCTTGTTGATCACGGCTTCAGTGAACAAGTGATTACGGAACAGGTTTTATCTATTCTTGTATCCGACAATGTGGAAGTTGCCTGTTCCGCCATCGAAAAAGCTGCGATGGAACGCGCGGTGGCAGATGTTGATGAAGGTTTTGCAACCTCGTACGAAGCTCGCCGGAGACACAGAGAACTTCGCAATGGTCAACAGTTCTGGGACCCCAATGCTCCGCCCTCCAACTTTTCGATCGCCCTCCCAGATCCATTGCGCATCAAGGCCGCAGGTCTGCAGCCCCATCAAGTTGCTGTGTACGATGATTTTTGTGAGTACCATGGGTGCTGTTCTGTCACGTTACTGATATGGGACTCCAGCTCTTGATCCCAAACGTCGGGCCTCTATTATGAGTCGCCCTAGCTCTGCGGTAGCATATTCACGTGCTGAGCATCTTCCTACCACCGGATATGCTGCCTCTCCTGCGCCGGAGCAGGGGATGACCCCTCTGAGCCATGCAGAAGCCATGGAACGATTCACGGTTTGTCCACTAGCTGCTGATGGTTGCGTAAATTGACCTAGAGTCTAAGATTACTATCAGAGACTTGGAAAGTCTTATTGTTCAGCTGCCCATCTCTTCTCTCTCAGCATTGCCCTCAAATCACGATATTCGCCACCTGGTCCGCCAAGTGCTCTTCATCGCTGCTGAGTCGGTAGACCACCACCGCACTCCGCTGTTGATTTCTCAGAAGATTGTGCAATTGCTGTATAAGTCATCGTCGCAATTGGGCAGGGAAATCTACGTAGCGCTATTGGATCAGCTATGCCATACGTTCGAGGAAGTCGCGAAGGAGGCCATTACCTGGCTTTTGTACGCCGAGGATGAGGTTTGTACCTGCTCAGAGTTTGCTTGTGCTTGTGCTGACGTCACTGTAGCGCAAGCTTAACATTTCGGTGACTGTCACTCTTCTTCGCAGTGGACTTGTGAACACGTCGCTGCAGGACCAACAATTGGCCAAGAGCTTATTCCAAGATCCTCGTCCGACCTTGCAGAGTTTTGCAGCCGGCCTCGTCCGAGAGTGCTTGTCTAGTGACCCTCCTGTCGCATCCCAAAACCAGCTCACATATACAATCGAGGTCTTGGGACAGCTTGTGCAAGCCGGGAAGGCGAACGAAGAGTTAGTTTTTTTTTCATGTTCCTCTCGATAAGATGGTCTAATATTTTTCCAGCGTGCAACACTTGTTGGATGACCTTCGCGGTGTTGTGAGACGACCAAGTAACGCCATCGCTTCTGATGCGGTTGTCATCAGGCAGCCTTCGGTGAAACCAGAGACCGAGCAACTCAGGGA
>JBBPOH010000284.1:0-15795 GCA_038091335.1 Phylloporus arenicola | reverse complement strand
ATTTGAACTTTATAACCAGCACTTCTTGGAGCATGAAGTGATCACCTTTGATACAGCATGTATTGCTCCAGGCCTAGTTAAATCTGCCTCCTGTATGAGCTTGCAAAACATCCAAAGCTTCTCATGTGCAGGGGATGCCTCGAGATCATACACCATCACCTTGATGACTGTTTCAAACAGAGGTTCATTCTCCTCCCACTTGTGTGAGAATGTAGCATAGCAAAAGTATCCCCTCACTTCCTGCTTGATATGGGTGTGGTCATGGAAGAGATGAGCTCCGTGAAGGTTGGCATCTTTTCAAAAGCAGAAGCCTGCTCAGATTTGTCACAGAGACAACCATGAATGGTGTCAATCAGTACTAGTGGAAAGTCACGAATTGTATCCTTGATAATTGTGACAACATCATTATCCTCACCATGAATCTCTGGATCAGTAGATTGTGACATCTTTGACAGCATTGTTTTATAAGCAGCTATTGCATCTTTGTGATCCCTTTTACAATGCAAAGCAGCATGTCTCCTTTCATAACCCAACAGAGAATTGGGATCAATCCCGATCACCTGATGGATCATCATTAGCGTGGGCAAAGAGGTGGTCAAAACCAAGGTACTTCGTTTGCGTCCTTCAAAGCATCGTCCCACTCGCCCTTTCTCACACGTGCGGTGCTTCGCTTAACCAAGAGATCTTGCTTCCTAGCAGGGTCCAGAGCCAGGGCAGCTGTGTACCACAAGATGGCCTCGTCGTATTCTTTATTATCCGTGGCGATTGCGTGGCGATATCTCCGAGCCCCTCTAGCTTCCCACAGCATCGAAAATTGAAATCTGATACAAGATAGTCACATAGATGTCTCCTGTATTTTAAACATGATGCATGACTCGCCCCGAATCCAATTTTCTCTCACCGTCTATTTCCTGTGATAATTCACTACACATTTGGTGGAAACACGAAACTGCGTCCGCTATATGGCCGGTCGTTTCGAGATGCTCACATATCGCTTGATAGATTGTGAATCTTGGGAGGATAAACTACAGTCCAGAATCACGTCAGGTACACAAGCGATACCAAGCAAAACTATGCTCACGCCAGTCGCAGCGGTCAAAGCATCTTTCCACGACCCAGTTGTCAGTGTTGAGCTTGCCCACTCTCTCAATACCAGCATCATAGGATGTGATACAGTCACAAAGTTCGCGTTGTCATTGTTTTCCGGCATGGAAAGACATCGTTGCACGAAGTCTCCATGGAATTTTAGTTATGACGAGAGAACGCGGAGAACTAGAACTCACCAGAAACCCAGTCCTTGATAAACTCGGTCATATTGGCCTCCCGACCCACCATGCGCAATGCAGACTCGCCAGCCTCCTTGGCGCGACCCGCTGAAAGGAGGGCTTCGCACGATCGCTGTTGAATCGTAATTGCAAGATCGTCAAATTTTCAACCCGAAATCTGTAAGAAATCAGGATCAGTTTCAATACGCTGCGGGGTCGTCTGGCACATACCAGTGTGATTATCAACGGAGGTCGATCCTCGCGGCTACCAAGTTTAAGCCGCGCATCCTCAAAAGACTGAATTGCGAGATTGTAGTCACCGCTCTCCATATGCAGGTTTCCACGGAGAAGGTGCATATATACCTACAACGAAGATTAGTAGTGTGTACCAAATGATAGCGTATCATTCGCGTGCCTGGACTACATCGAGTGTTGGGTCCAAGGGCCTAGTAGCAACGAGGTCACCTATACGTGATATTGCATTGTCGTGTTCTCCGGCCATGGACAGGACAACAGCCTAATACGAGAAATAAACTAAGTAAAGTAGACTTGGGGGTGCTGCACGGAAACACACCTCGATAAGGAAAATGGCAACACGATCTGAATGGAAGAGCAGAGACGCAATGTGGCATACTCGACATCCCGCGTCCTTGTCCCCCTTGCCGACAAGAGCCACACATTTGCAATATGACCCAACGTGGATGACTTGGTTTTGATAGACTTTGTTTAAGATATTGTCAAAGTCTAGATAAGTGAGAGTAGAAAGAGAGCACCTCCTCGGCATCATCGAGTGGTGTCCCACTTCTCTAAGCGCGCCCGAACAAGGGCTCGACTAGCAAGAACATGATGGGTTGTATCCTTGGACATCGGGATTGCTGCAGTAAGTAATGCTTCCGCAATGCAGAGTTGAGCGTGTTTCCACGCATCGAGAGCAGCGTTGTCGATTTGAATCTCGGGTCCCTGTGTGGATCAGGAACCGACATACGCTGATTTTATTTCTCCGTGAAAAAAGGGCAAGCTCGTCATTTGAAGAGAATGCGATTGAACATTCATGGCTACTCCGCGAGATGAGATCAACTTGGGCGTGTGTGGAGGTGTCCCAGAACGTGATGTCGCCCCTTGTAGAGTATGCGATGGCTGCGACAGGGCGATGCACAAGTCATTGTCGTGACGAACCGACCAGTTGACCCAGTGGATGCCTGATTTTGTCGTCCTTGCCAGTTTTGACAAAGAGGTGAGTGTTGAACCAGAGGAGACCGACATCCAGTTCCACTTTTACGTCGACTAGTAATTCCCCATCGTCGCTGTCCCAGACTCGGATGGAATCCCAAGTAGCCGTCGCGATTCGGTCGCCTTGTGGTGAGTATTTCGCTGCCCGTGGTGGAGTGCTTCGCGTGCTGCGAGGTCCCAAATGATGGCTCTGCCACTATCGCCCCCCGAGACGAGTCCGGCGAGAAATCGACGTCCCAGATGGGCGGTCCGTGCATCTCGCGGCCCGCAAAGACTTGGTAGGTCGTCGCGTCCCATACCGAAAGATTGCCCTTGAATGACCCCGTTGCGATGAATTTGCCATCCTTGGAGACAGCAACACAAAAGACATCTTTCGCTTTCATCGTCGCTACTCGTTCGCCGTCTTTCACTAGCCACACTCGAACATCCTCAAAACCGCCCGTGACGAGATACTCGCCGTTCGCTTTCGGCGCTCGTTTCATTTTACAAGTATCTCAGAGTGGCCTGTGCCATCCTCCAACAATAGCTCGTCTCCGCCAAGGATTCCGCGTTAGTTCATACCTCCCGTTCCATATCATCGCTCTCTTTCTGTCATGGGATCCTAACTACCTCGCCGTCGCACGCGATGACGAGGCGGCGGAATTGAACAACTGTGGTTCCGTTCACACCACGTCGTGAGCACGACTATCCGCAGCACCAGTGGTTATGATTCGGCTCGCAAGACGTTCGCTCATTACCATGGAAGCAGAAGTGAGGGTCCCCACAAGGCCGCCAGACGCTGCTCGAGTTCCTTGATGAGGTCAGTTTATCGCGATCTACATTGAGGAGATGAAACCGACATTTTTTCTTTCTGTAAAGCCTCACCCAGTATCATTTCCCGTCCAACACAGTCCGTAGTCAGCGTGCTGGAGATGACGCTTGGATCAGAAACCTCAGACTGTGTGTACCTTCTCTGATAAACAACCACCGCTTCAAGCCGCCGAGTCCAGATCCGCAGTGGCGTACGAACGACAAAAAGCCTGAGGGTGCTCTGTTCTTCCTGGTGTTGTTAGCTGCCCTCGTCCACGGTACTGCGATCGAGACGATGGCGACCGCGACAGACACGATGCTACCTGTTCCGGCAAGATACTGCGACATTGTCGATGTCAACTGTCCAGCCGAACCTGGGTCGGGGGGGACGGAAGGAGTGACTCCAGTAGAGAGCGCGAAAGCAGTAGGATGGACTCGACGGGAGACACGATAATTTGAAAATGAACTAGAGGGCAGAGAATTGAACCCATGATTGGCAAGGAGTATGTTGACCGAAAGTTGGATCTTGATCATCGGTCAGCTTTCCATCGAACTTTGAACGTGGTGGACTCATTGCCGATTCCTTCGTTTCTTGCATAGTGATTCAGTGTGTTTGATCGACTATCATCATCTTGCCGTTGTTGGTCATCGATGACATATGTTGCTCTCTCCGTCAACCCATGTTCAACCCTCCATTTCACCAAGCCCAAGTTTCCGTCTGCTATCTGGATTCTGGAAAAAGATGGATGGGTTACGGTGCATGAAGCTAAGTGATGGTATCTGTCTATGCATTCTCACTACTAACGAGCCCAAGGAGAATCCGGGCTCGGAGATCGACTGTCCATGATTGGATGCGAAGCTGGAGTCGAATCAGACGGATGACGGCGATCCATAGCCAGGGAGCTTGCATCCCTCAAGTAACTATACATCAAGACTCGCCGTGCACAGCAGACCACACAGAAGCTTCGAAATGTTAAGTTATAATTATTATACAAGCGTTATGATGCAGAAAACCAGTTTCATACTATAAAAAAGCTTAGTAAAAAGGAGTGTGTCGGTTTAGGCAAAGTCAAAGTATATACAACATTATTCAGCGGTTACTTGCAACGCTGTTACCTCAATTCTGCTGTTCTGCTTCTTCCGTCATGATGCTCGTGAGAATCCTTGCAATCGCCCCAGCAATCGCCTGTGCTCTTGCTTGTTGGGATGGCTTAATTTTTGGTAAAATGCGCGTGTTGAATTTATCGGGGTGGAAGCGTAACACTTCAGCCTTGACTTTATCCCGTGGGGTCTTGCCTTCGACGCCGGGTCGTTGAGGATGGAACAAGAACGTCCGCACGTCTTGGTATGTGATCTCTTCTGCGGACGAAACGACGTCAAACACGGGCCAGGGCATGTCCCACACCTCGACGAGGGGTAACGCGTCGCTGGACCGTAGCTCGTTCCATTTGCTTTCGTACATTAGAAAGTGCTGGTGCTCTCGTTCGGCTTTCTCGGCGGCGGCTTGTTCGGCGAGGAGGCGGGCCTTGCGTTGGGCTTCTTCCCTGGCTACCCGTTCGCGTTCAATGCGCTCCCTGAGGCGCTCGCGCTCTTTCTTGGCAGCGCGCTGTCGTTCTTCTCTCGCATGGCGCTGCTGTTCTTCGCGGATGCGCCGCCCGAAGGCCTGTTCTCTGCGCTCGAACTCTCGGATCCGCTCCCGTAGTTGGCGCATCCTCTCCTCCCGTAGTTGATGTTCCCTCTCTTCCCGCTGTCGGCGCTCTTCCTCTTCTCGTTTTAGTTGCTCTTCCTTTTCGCGTTGGCGGCGTTCTTCTTCGGCTTTGCGAGCAAGCTCCTCGCGCAATTTACGCTCCTGCTCTTCCCGCAGTTGGCGCTCCCGTGCGTTGTGGGTGCGCTGCCGCTCCTCGTCCGCACGCAACGCCTCCTCCTCCATTTCTTGGAAATGCGCCGCCTGTGTATCCTCGTCGCCTCGCAGAAACTCTGCCACCTTTCTTCGTTGTTCCTCTTGTGCTTCTTCATCATGATGGCCGCCCCACATTTTGGCAGCCTCCTTGTCTCTCGCCCTGTGCTCCTTTCGGCGCTGGCCCGCATCGGCCGCGGCGCGCGCCGTCTTCTCGCGGTACTCCTCGAGACCTTGCATCATGTTCTCGTTGAGCTCGAGTTCCTGGATTTGCTCGAGAAAGATCCTGTCCTCGTCAGTCATGTGTTCGGGCTTCATGAGCTCCTGGGCCTCCTTCCGAAGCGTAGTAAGATTGCTCGGCCGCGGGGCGCGCCGCCGGTCGCGGAACCGTCTGTGACCCGTGCCAACTTTCTCCTTCATCTTCTGGGCGTAGCGGTGGTGGGGGATGGTGCCGGAGCCGTTGCGGCCTTTGGTGAACGAGAGGTGCGTGGATCCGTGTTTCGCTTTGGGCGGGGCCGGTTTTGGGAGCGGAGCCTGGGCAGAGGCGTTGGTGGGGATGTCTTCTGCACGTTGCTCGTCGGGAGTTGGCGCGGACGGACGCGTGGCTTGAGGGCGGTCAGGTTTTGGGAATCGACCCGGAATGTGCAGGATCGACGAGGATTCTTCTGCGAGGGGACGCGGCCCTTTGACAGGACTGTTCAAGGGGCTGGGATCGGGAGAGCGCATGTCGGCGAGGTCGACCTTCTCCGGTTTCTTGAAGCATCGCCTGGGGTCGATGTAGTCCACGAACCTGAAACCAGCAGGAGGGGACTTGGGCATGGTCGACGTGTTAGGGGGATGAACTTCACGCTGATTGAACATGTCTAAGGAATCCGTCAGAATGAGTAAGAAAAATCATGCTAGGGAAACTGACTCTGTCGGAGGTGATAACGCAGGGAATGACTTGTTTATGGGTGGGTCTTGAAGCTTGACCTGCCAGAAGAACACTCCCGCATTTTATACTGCAGCACAGTCAATCATCCTTCACACTCAGGAATTCGAGTGGTTCCTATTGTGCTTGAACATCTGAAAACTCCGCCGGTCCATATTCTATTGATTTTTCCAAATGTAAGCGCAACCCATCAATCTGGACTCGAGTGATTGCGGAATCGCAAACAAGCACCCACACACTTGAGAATTTATTCATTCTTCAAAGCAATCACAGGAGAAGCACCAAAATGGGACCTGCGCAGTGACTAGTCCACTCAGGGCAACAATAACCTAGGCAAGCTGCGGATTACTTCTTGCGTCGACTAGCCGAAGGTCCATCTTACCGCTCGGATCATGGCGGGGCTGTCCCACGGAGCTACACGACGAGTCAAGACGCTGACAGAGCGTTGATGCAGCCACCGTGGAAGCTGGCAGGCTGTGGTGCTTGGCCGCCATATTACCATAAACGGAAATACCCCTGAATAGGGTGGTTACCACGAGGCGCCAGGCCAGTTGTTATTATAAAGGACACAATGCGTCCACAGGAGAACAAAGACCACGACCATCAAAGCAAATGTCAGCAAAAACCTATTTGAGCAGAACGGGTCAACAATCACCAAGTCACCCAACTTTCACCCCATTGTCGGACATCCCCACAAAGTACGTCTTTCTTCCCGCTTCGCCGCTCGCCAGCCGTGAACGTCCGAGTTGAGCAGGGCCCTGAGCATGGCACCCCAGACTCGTAGCACGACCAAACCTTCTCCAGGTCGCTGTACTCGCAACAGCGTATACGGCCGGTCTCCGTTGCCGCCGACCAAGCCTTCCAAGAGTTTGACCGACGCATCCCCAGCTAAAACCGCGCGGGCGCAGGAGAAAATAGTGCAACACAAGTCCAAAAAAGGCACTCCATGGCTCGCATGTCGCGACGAGTACGGCGTCTTCACCACGGTCGCCGTGTCCGACACCGGCGAAGGAGTCCACGTGCGCTGGTACTACTCCGAGGACGACAATGAGGTCGACGAAGAAGAAGCAGACGTAGAGATGATGACGGCCGTCGACAAGGAACGCGATGCCACCCCTCAACCTTCCGTGGCGGCTGCGCCCAGCGAAGGAACTCGTCTCCCATTCCCCCAGACACCGATGGCACCTCAGCCCTACGATGCCGGCTCCGTCATCCTGACCCCTGTCAAGAAAGCAAAGCCTCTCCAGCCCAGTCCTCCACGCATCGGGGACAAGGGTATTCGCTGCTTATTCGAGAAAGATGGCGTTCTTAGAGACTTCAACGGCGAAGCCAGGATAGTCCTTCGTCACCCCGTGGGCTCTGCAGCAAACCTGTCGCGAGAGCAAGTTGAGCGTCTGGAGAACGAGCGGGAGGAACAAATCGTCCGTGTTCAGATAGCAAGGCTATTGGCTGAAAGAGACCGAGTAGAACAAGAACGCTTTTCCGACAGTGGTTACGAAGACGAGATGGAGACAGACGATGATGAGTCACAGCGTCGCCTGGGAAGGGAAGGATCGAACGACACCGTTCTCGTTTCCCACAGCGACTTGTCCGACGTATCGCAAGCCTCCCTGGAAGAGATAGAAAGCGCACCGGCTGTCTTCAGGGGTCCTGCTGGAGAGTTACTTGATCGTCAGGGTCGTCAGATGCTTGGCCCTGAGGGAACCGTCCTCATTGACCCGAGTTACATGTCACCAGGAAGGGCTTTGAGAGAGAATGCTTTCCCAGCAACGACGGGGAACGGAGATCATCCACACCCCACTAACGCAGCCAGTGGATTGCGCCGTCCACGTTTCGGACCCGAGGGAACCCTACTTATTGATTAATGCGGCAACACTATCACAATCCCGACGTCACCTTCATCATATTTATATCATGCATGAGACTTACCTGTGTATCATGCTGGCTCATTCACTGCATAGCATTTTCCGCATCCCAGGAACTGGATGCTGTCTCGAGGATTATCAACTATGTAATACGTCACCACAACACATCATGTAACATTGAATTCAATAACACACGTATTGATGTATAATCTCATTTGATTGGGCTCATCTCCTTCAGAATTGCAGCGACGGAAGGTCCATTCCATTCCCTATCGTTCAGAAACGTTTCGAACGTCTTGCTGCTGCCTTGAATATGATCACATCCTGTCTCCCTCACTAACACTTGACCAAATCCCCTTGCGCGCACACCTCTGATCTCAGGAAGTACCAATGTTCAAGTTTGACGCGGCTTGGAATTTGGTACCATACAGTAAGGACGATGTAAGGCGAGCTGGACGTGTCCGAAACTGAGTCCAACTAGTACTCTTGACAAATCACAAGCAAAAGCTCACCAGACGCCTCGAATTCGCCACGCTGAGGGGATGTGAGGGTGGCAGACAACGCGACGGAAGAGTGGTACCGCTGTAGGCATTCTAGAAATTATGCTGCCATTGAAGTGGTAGTAGCGGCTAGCCTGCGTGCAATGGCTTGGAGACTTGGAGTCGTTTTCACAACTCGGCGCAGAATTTCCCGGCAGATGTGCGCAACCTGCACATTTCTCCAGTGTTGGGAGCTTTGTTGATTAGGGTTCCGACCCATTTTTGCAGCCTAGCCATGAGTAGCAAGTGCATCAGGGAATCGTTACAACTATCAACCACATCGTACGACCCCATCGAACACATGTGCAAACAATGAATTCGACCTTCCGGACTAACATGTGCAGCGTTTGCTCCTACGCGTTTGTGAGCTCAGGGCCACTCACTGGTTCTTGTCGCACAAGAAACAGCCAATGCCAATGCGTGCCACCACACAGCAAGTCTCAGGGATGCCGACGTGGGATAGACGGAAAAGGATGGTCGACAGGACTAATCATAACTCTGAATTGTGCTTGGCGTTCTCCAAAGACGCACTGGATTACCAACGACTTCTCATTCAGCCGCACGTTCGTTCTGTGTTTGGACTAAATTTGCTAATTGGGTCTTGTCAGAAGTGCGCACGACCACGCGTCTCCTTCTTGGCATTGTAGGTTGGGGCGTGGACACTACACAATGGTGCAAATCCAGAAGCAGGAATGCTAACAGACCGATCCACCAAGTTTTGCACCCACAAGGCTTCGTATTGACAGGCATTTCGAACGACAAACGTGTCGAAATAATCTGTTCTTTACACCTACTTTCCCCCATGTCTTCGCAAGTGCGAGCAAGGCCAAGGCTATTTTGGATATTGGTTGCCTTCCCGGCATGACACGAGTCTCACGATGCTATATCTTGCATGTTCGGTGGGAGGGAACCGTCCAGGCCCACAGGGGTAGCATCATATTTTAATCTTTGTGCAACCGGAAAGGACTATTGGGGCAAACTAATTCCACAGGTTGGTATTTTTGTGCATCCGTCTCTCCACATAAATACCTAGGCTTCGTATGGTCCCGTCATCCTCCTCCAAATGATCTCGTCTTTTGTTCTGTTCGCTCAACTTTTTGGGTTGTCCCAAGGTATTGGCTCTGGCTGTTCTACATCTGGCCCAGCCTCTTGTCAGACTATACCGTCTAATACATGCTGCACCGAATACCCAGGCGTAGGTTGCTCGCCGCATCTGAAAACACCTACTTATTGTCCTCTGTTGCAGGGCCTGTTGTTGCAGACTCAGGTACCCTTTCGGACACCACTGTCTTTTTAGCGATTGACGTGATTGTGAAGTTCTGGGACACCAATGTCCTTGGTAGCCCTGCCGACAGCTGGACCATCCACGGTGAGTCACCATCCTATCGAATGATATGTGCTGAATCTTAGATGGCTACGAGGTTTGTGGAATGACAAGTACGTCTGTAGTACAAATACACACATCTCGCACTCATCCATCTCTCTATTCACAGTTGCGATGGCACATATCAGGAGTATTGTGATTCGTCGCGTAACTACGATATCTCCCAGGTCTGCATGCTGTAAATACTTGCAAGTGGAAGACCCACCTGACTCGTGTCAGCTCCTTCAAGCTCATGGCGCTACCTCAACCTTGGATTACATGGAGCAATACTGGTTAAACGCAGATGGGACCAACGAGGAACTTTGGGATGTATGTTATGTTGATGGCAGTCATGCGGATGTCGTGCTGATAGCAGTTTAACATGAATGGGCAGCGCATGGCACTTGCTTTAGGTAACGACTACATTGTCCTCCCCTTCAGTTTCTGATATCAAGTTCCCAACAGCACTCTCGAGCCTTCGTGCCTCCCAGCCGGTGGTCCTCAGCGAGCTGCGGTAAATTGCGCACGCTGGTGACTACCATGGCTGACTTCCTTTCGCGAAGGCTGTGGCGTACTGCGAAACAATCGTTAATCTGTTCCAGACTCTCCCCACGTATACGTGGCTCGCAAATGCTGGTATTACCCCCTCCACCTCGCAAACATACACGTTGTCGGATATCCTCTCCGCACTTGAGAAAGGTTCCGGAGGTGTAAGTGCATGTTGAAGATGTGGACTTTGTGATTGAAATTATCTTCGCGCAGTATACTCCTGCTCTCGGCTGCTCCAGCGGTGGGTTGAACACGATCAGTTGGTATTTCAACCTCAAGGGATCTGTTATCGACGGCATATTTGTCCCTATCAGTCAGTTAAATCATTTCCTGCTCAAGACCTCCGTGTTGACATGGTCATTAGATTCTCCCGTCTCTTCGAGCTCTTGCCCATCCACTGGTGTTCAGTACATCCCGAAGTCAGGTTGAGTAGCATTCAACAATCGGCCTCATGCCTTACTAGATCGATCAATAAGACTACTTAGATTGCAATGGCGAAGAGAGAAAGGGCGGCCTCTCAAATGTATTCAGCTTGATGGCTGATGACAGCTACTGACGCTGATCCTATGCGACACTTGCATCTCAGACTCGGGTGCACGTGTAATTTGTGGTATATATGTCACAATGATAGGTTCATTATGATCACACATCACCCCAGATGCTGGTAGCGAGATCCCTCACAAGTTCCAACTTCCGCTTCATATCCACCACCGTGAGCCGATTACCCTCTTCGTGCGACGCAAACCCACACTGTGGAGATACGCTGATCCGTTCCAACGCGTCCCCCACGGTTTCTCCCGTACCGCTCGCCATGACCCGCGCCGCATCGAGGACTCGTTCCTTCAGTCTTTCCTTGTCTTCTAGCTCAGGAAATTTACTCGTGATTATACCCAACACCACCGATTTATGCTTTGGAAGATATTTCAGCGGTTCGAACGTGCCTGCGCCGTCGTCACAGATCGTCAACGACTCGAAGCAGAGTGGTGATACGCACCAGCGCGGGGTGTGTCGTATTCGAGATAATAACAATCCACGTTCACGTCGTTGAATAGCCTCATCGCGATGGCGTCATATCCTCCCTCTGAAAAATGCTTTGACCCAAAGTTTCCTCGACAAATGTGTAGGTTAATCGTCATGTCCTGCGGACGCGTTGCGAGGCAGTTGTTGTACAGCCGAATGTATGCATCGAGGAGGATATTCGGATCCTCGCCTTCGCCCTTCAATCCTTGTAGCATTGAGAGGTCGCAAAAGAAAGCGAGGTTCGGGTCGTCGATTTGGACGTGGCGACTCCCAGCAGCATACAGTACTTCAAGTTCTTGGCGGTAAGCGGCTGCGATGTCATTGAAATAATCTTCCCGATCGCTGTATACCCCAGGTGCAAACGCATACTCTCCTTATCGTTGCCATGAGTTGCGGTGAGTCCGGGAAGCACATCAAACAGGCACGCGTACCGTGGCGTAGATGGAGCCACTCGGGGGCTGTCATCGTCAACTTGATGTTTTTAACCTCGTCGGGGTGGACAAGCTTCCTGAGTGCCTCAAATTGAGGAAGATAACCAGATTTGACGTATTTGATCTTGCCCGTGCATAAGATCGCCGTCGATGGCTTGGTATGCGGGGAATATTGAGTTCCGTTACCCTTGACGGCGGCCTTGCTATTGGCGAGGAGAAAACGTATGTTGGGAACATAGGGCTGCCATATGATGAATGTCGAATAATCAGTGGGGTTTCATGGGGAGATCACCTTGTAAATTTCAAAAGGTGGATTGTGAACCTCTTCGACGACATTAGCTTAGTGTCCTTTGAGCATGGTCCCAAGACATTCGTACCTTCAAAGCCCTCTAGATACTCAAAGAATCCATCGTAGAACCTTGAATTACTCACAATCAACTATATGCTGTGTCAGTAGGCTGCGTGCTACATACACGTGGCGCCTAGAGAGCGAGATGAGTATGGTGACGGACGACGATGCTAGCTCACCAACCTGTATTCGCCATCTGTGATCCCCTTTATTCCGACTTCCCGCTGCAGATTAATTGCCTCTATGATGGCGCGATCTTCGATCTCTCGAAGTTGTTCTAGAGTTATCTCTTGCTTCTTGAACTGTTTGCGTGCTTCGAGAAGGTAATCTGGACGGAGTAAAGAGCCAACGTGCTCGACGCGGAAAGGGGGCCTATCCTTGGGTGCCATGTTCAGACTGCAGAAAGATGCTAGATGGTTTGCACCCAATTCCTAATGTTGATACTTGCCGACGCAGTGAAACGGTTTCACCAAACGCATCACCTGCGGCAAGGTTGGTAGTCTGATGACCAGACCTGTCTATGAGGCTTGGGTAAGCGGAGGGGCAAACCGTCGATCGCCCCGAGTTTCCTCTTTTAGACGGGCTGGTCACCAGACTACAAGATTTCTTAGTACCAAGCTCAAACTCGCTGAAGTTCGGGGGCAAGTCCATCACGCCACCGCGTGCGATTCCCCTCTCAGTGTCTCGTGCTCAACCCGTTGCGGACGAGATCGACGAGACGTATCCATGCTTGCGAGTTTGATGTAGGATGCGTTGGCACGATCCACAGACTTCCGCTGTATATCATGTGCTCCAACTGTACAGCGGTGACGGTTTGTTTTTCTGCCAACGCTCATGCCAACCACTCTCACGCCATTCTTTCCTGGACCCCGCTATCAGATGTCCCTCGGTCCGGTCCGAGCACCATCCATCACGACTTACTTCCCTCTCTGCTTACTACCTCGACTACTCCCTTCACTTTGCTTCCAAGCGCTCGCTTACATCCTGAGTATCGTTGGTTCATATACAGTTTTTCAGTATGTACCTCCATTTTGCAACAGGTTCTGCTCTCAGTTTTCCTTTAGACCCTGATCTCATTGTTGTAGAGTTGGCTTGGACTTCACCCCATGATGTCTTGGCAAACAAGCTACATGACCTCGACATACAACAGTCCACATGAATGACCCTCCAGATTGTTCTGGAATCTGAGCCTCCAGTCCCTCCCAGACCCATCCCTCAATTATGGTGCTGTGTCAGTCAAGAGGAGTAAGGCTACTGAATGTAGGCTCCCAAAATGCTCTTGCAGGAGAGAAAGGCTTCTCATGTGAGAGGCCTGCCCCTCCCCTAACCCAACCTCTAACATCCAGGGGTCACCCAGAAATATAACCATCTTCCCCTGCCACACCTCATCATATCTCACAGTTATGGGCCAGTGGCTGACTATTGTCAAGGGGAATTGAGGGTAGAATTCAGTAAGTGCTTTGGCAACTATAGCTGATACTCCACATGATTTGTACTACTTAGCTGTTGTTGCAAGTGGATCTTGAATGCTCTGCTGATGTAGAAAGAATGAGTGTTCCAACATTAGAGCACAATCTGCAAAAGTGATTATTGTTATAAGAAAATAATTTGTTTAAAACCAACCAATGCCAGCCTTGAGAACATCATTCCATGGGTTAACACAAAAAGAAAGATGGAACTGTGTGATACCAGAGAGTCTGTATAAATAAAAACAACAAACTTTTGGTGTTGAACTAGATGGTATGCTTCTATGCACTGCCTCATACATCTAGCCATTTGATGAAATTAGTTCCCAAGTTAACCAAGGCATGATAAATCAAGCACCTTTGAAGAACTTATTACCTACATACATAACACTGTTTCAACTGGCATTAAACACACAATAGTCATGTAACATACATTCTGCAATATATGAAATTATGAGTGAAAAATAATTTAAAAAAGTACTTACCACCTGTAAATGAAAAGAAATCAGCCATTTCAAATTTTAAACAATAATAAGGCTATTTACAAGCTATGAATGAGAGTAGGAGGGTGAAAGGGACATGTAAGTATTAGCATTATTCTGAATTTCCAAATAACAATCAGACTACTTACCTCCTATGAATCAGAGAGCAGAATGGTGAAAAAGATGGGGAGGGTTCATTATTATTTTGAATTCCCTACAATCAGACTACTGACCTTCTATAAAAGAGAAGATAGCAGGATGAAAATGATAGGATCAGCTTCATAAAGAATTTCCAAATGTTAATCAGACCACTGACTTCCTATAAATACGAGAGAGCATCAAGGTGTAAAGGACAAGCAGGGATCAACATCATTCCAATTACAATCAGACCACTCACCCACTAAAAACAATAGAGCAGCAGGGTAAAAGACACTGGGAGGAATTAGCATCATTCTTCAATGTAAATTAGACCATCTACAACCTGTGGATAAAGAGTGGCAGGATAAAAGCAACAAGCAGGGGTTAGCATTGTTCTGAATTCCAATAACCATCAAACTACTTACAATCTATAAATGACATAATAGGATGAAAGAGACAGGCAAAGATTAATATTATTTGAAATTTTCAATGACAATCAGACCACTTACAACCTATAAGTGAAGCAACAGGGTGAAAAAGACAGGCAGTGATCAGCATTATTCTGAGTTTCCCAACATTAGCCAGGATTCACCCACTGTGGATGGGAGAGCAGCAAGGGGAAAAGACAAGCAGAGATTAGCATCATTCTGAATGAGTCCCAAATGACAATCAAACCACTTACATACTATAGATAAGAGAAAAGCAGGGTGAAAGAGACAGGCAAGGATCAGAACCATTCTCAATTTCCCAATGATAATCAGACCACTTACATCCTATCAATTAGAGCAACAAGGTGAAAAAGAAAAGCAGTGATCAGCATTCTTCTAAACTCCCAAATGACAATCAGACCATTTACCTCCTATAAAAGAGAATGTGAAAGAGAAAGACAGGGATCAGCATCATCCTGAATTACCCATGGATGATCAGGCCACTTACCTCCTATGATTGAGAAAGCAATGAGATGCAAAACAGACAGGGATGTGTATTATTCTGAACCAGGGGTTGACTTTGCCTCCCAGGACCTTGCTGACAGAACAGTTGGGGGTTTACAAATCCAGATCCACTCCTTTTCAAGCAAGGTTGCATAATCCCAAGCAACCCATTACCTAGTAAAGAAGCCTGTTTGTTCATATTTAGAATCTGCAATTGAAGCAAGTTTTCATATGACCTTGCTGTCAGCAAGGTAACTCCCTATGTTATGACTTGCGCTCACCTCTGTAGATTCCTGGATCTGTGCACGATCAACCTGACCCAAAACCATCAGTGCTTACTATAGCTAGATTGAAAACAGCGAAAACACACCTTTTGTTCCTTGTCGTTGTAGATCTCCAGGTCTTCCGTAGAGTCGCAAATTCTCTTGAGGACGAGAATCCTGAACCGCACGAATTTCTTTCTGAGGTTTTCGTTCTCCATGGCGTGAGTGAGAGTTACGAGTGAGCCTGGGAAGTCGACGTTCAATCGATGCCAGTTGTTCGCACGCA
>JBBPOH010000283.1:0-15802 GCA_038091335.1 Phylloporus arenicola | reverse complement strand
TTGCACCATTGACCTGGCTTGCGCTGGGAGGTGAGTCCCATGTCCTGATCTTGTTGAGATCATTGGTCCTGTCGACCTCCTCCTCCTCAGCCAAGCCGAGGACGTGCTGAAGGATGCGAAGCAAGACGGGCGTTTGGTCGAATAGGGTCTCGTGGCCGTTGGGGGTAAGCATGGCCGTTTGGA
Source organism: Phylloporus arenicola (assembly GCA_038091335.1). Lineage (NCBI taxonomy): Eukaryota > Fungi > Basidiomycota > Agaricomycetes > Boletales > Boletaceae > Phylloporus > Phylloporus arenicola. The sequence continues at coordinate 15,619 of JBBPOH010000283.1, read as the reverse complement.
AGCTCTCCCAGTCATAAGGGTATACTACTGCTGCTGTGCTGAGCGACCAGAAATGTCTGAGACAAGGGGCATGCTTACCATTGTCGTTGTCGTTGTCGCTCTGTTCGCTCTCCTCGTCGGAATCCATGCGTTGACGTTGAGCCTGTCTCGCTCCCTCGTCTTCTTCTTCTTCAGAGTCCATGTCCAGCATGTCATCTACGCCCCTTTTGAGAGCTTGTGGGAAATGTCAGCAACTTTGCTGGAATGCTAGGAAAGTCTTACAGCTCGCCGTTTCTGGGTCGTCGACATACATGGAGTCTTCTTCGCTGTCAGAGTCTGGTGGTGGTCAGTGGTCTGGCGCAACATGCTGGCTTGATGTGCTCACCTGACTGGAGTGTGATGCCTGTGTGTGTATGGATGTGAGCGACTCAGCTTGGAACTTGGAATGAAGTCTTACGTCTCGATGACCCGGGGGGATGATACTCTTCGTCATCAGAGCTTGCAATGGCAGCTGGTGGTGGTCAGCGGTCTGGCGCAACAAGCCGGCACAATGCGCTCACCTGAGTTGCGGGGAGCGTCTGTGTATGAAGCTTGTCAGCCTGGTTCATGGTTGAGACTGAAATATGAAATCCTTACTCATGTCTCGAGTGGAACCTGGGAGCAGACCATGTGAGCGACGAGCTGACAGAGTCCGATCGATGCTGTTACATACCGACTTTCAGCCCAGGCAGGTCCAACATTGTCTTGGGATAATTGGCTGAATGATGCTTTAGATCAGGCTGGCCCAACAAACCGGCATGCTACGCACCTGGCGGCTTTGGGGGCAATCTCATGGAACCTGGACTCGTCTTAATGCCAGACCTGCTGATGTGTGCCGTGTGCTCACCTTTGAACTTTTCGCCTTTGACCTTCATCGAGATGGCCTCGTCCAGCTCTTGGCTTTCTACGGCGAACTTGGCAGAGTCCTTCTGTGACCACAAAGCCATGCCGGCCATCAGCTTGTCCATCTTCTGCCGTCGCAGCTGCAACGCCTGGAGATCCTCTTCCTCAATGTTTCGTTTGACGAGGTCCTCACGATTGATCACCGCGATGTTCGTCAGCCTCTTCCTACGATCTGCAGACATGGGACCCCAAAAGGTGCGGATCTTGTTGTGATCGAACTTTTGCACTTTCATCAGGTCCTCCGGCATCCTCTCCTCGAGTGCCTCCAATCCTGCATCAGACTCCTTGAAGCTGGTGACATCGGTGAGATCCTGGTTGGGAAATTCGACACGCCTGATGTGTCTTTCGGTCTCAATGATGATGGCCTGTATGTGGGTCAGCCTTGCCAGCCGGCATCATGCGCTGGTTGCTCACCTCTGCAAGCTTCTTCAAAGCCTTGATGACTGGCGGGGAAGACAGTTCATTCTGTACGAAGCCAAGCTTTTCCTTGAGGACGATGTTGGTCACTGCTGTGATCGCTTTGTCGCCCACTTTGCGGATCCGCTCAGACTCGGTCAACCTAAGCCCAAAGTTGGCCATGGTCTCGTCTTCCATTCGGCGCCCGAGACGCTTGTAGTCTGCCGGCCTCTCGTTTGGTCCTGGCCGGGGTTGCTCTTCGAATCCGTCCCACCATTGCAACGGCATGTCTGCATTTTGGAAAGCTGTCTGCAAGGCCTCTCGGATGGCATAGCCATCCTGCGTAAGAAGGAACCGTCTGCGATCTTCCTGGCTCAAGTACTGCTTGGCCATGCTTGCGATGACCGTCTCCATCTTTCCAATGTTGTCGCTGTCCTCCCAGTTTACCTTGGTCACCTGCAACATCTTCAACACGTGGCTCGCAAACACTTGCTGTTCCTCCTTCAAGGTGGCCAAGTTTACTAGTGATGGGGGACGAAAGAACGAATACAGAGAGACCGAGGCTAGCTGCTCTTGGTACAGCTTCACTTTGTACTTCAAGGCCAGCAGGAATTCCTTGTTGGTGATCTCGGGGTCGACCGTGGATGGCGTCTTTGGGAACAGCCCGGCTTGGTTGATCCAGTTCTGAGCACCACGGAACCAGGTTGTCCGATTCTCCACAATGATGGAGATGATCTGGAGTGTATGTATGTCATTAAAGTCTACCGGCGCAGCAAGCCGGCTTGTTGCGCTCACCTTGCGCATGGCATTGGTGTCTTTGTCGGTGTGGGCCAATAGTGCCGTCAGATGGTCGTTCCAAATTCTTGTAGTCTTGTTCGTGTTTCGCTGCGAAAGCACGTACTTGGCCAATGGCTCCACCCACGTCGTCATCTGGTGCAAAGTGTGAGCAAGCAGCAGGAAGGGGCATGTGAGCATCACTCACTTCTACGATCACATCCTGGAAGCCGAGTATCTTGTCGTTGAAGGTAGTCAGAATGTTGGGAAGGAGAGACAAGGTGGGAATCGGCAGGGTCGCCATATATGGCTCGTGTTGGATGACGAGTCCTGACCGGATCCATTCGATCTTGTTTCCAAGGTGGTTCAAAAGCATGGTCTTCTGCTTGGAGTAGTCCGGCTTGACCTGCTCCTTGACCTTTGTGCAATGGGAGGCGATCGCCTTCCAGTAAGAATTCATGCCTTTTGCATACTTGGCAATTTCATCCTCCTCCTTGGAGCCAAAGTGCTCCAAGACTTCCGACGTCACATGCTGCTTGTGTAGCGCAGACACAGGTTCCAAGAGCTCGGTGTCGACCATCTCGCAGTGCCTCTGGCGTTGGGATGGCAAGTGCATCTCTATCTGCTGGCGTATCGTGCCGGCATACTGCGCTAGTAGACCGTCTTGGTCGACGTTCTTCCTTTTCGCCTCGTCCTTGACTGTCTGCATGGTGGCCAGATTGAAGGGTGTGGAGAGGAAGTCGAGGACGTCGATGGCATACTTTGAAAACACGTTCATGAGCTGGCAAATGATAACTGTGAGTGTCCTGAGATCGCAGGAGTGACATGATCGCTTACGCCTCTCGCATGCGGATTGGAGTCATAAAAGTGATGCGCGCTGAGGCCGTTGCAACCCTTGCGTGACCTGAGATTGGGCCACTTGTATAGCTGGATGGCGACATGCAGCGTTTCCCTGTCCCTCAACAACGATATGATGCGCTGGCTTCGCTTCCAATGCAGCTTGACCAGCAATTGCTCGATGTACGGGTCGAGCTCATCGGGGGCAATGTTGCCCAAGGTGGTGAGGATGTGGACAAACTCGTCGTTGTCCGTGTCATTGTGGTTGACGAGAGCGTGGTTCTCAGAGATGTGATGGCGGATAAGCAGATGATCCTCTGAACTGGCCATTTTTCCTGGTTGAGTCGTGGTCAGCCCAACAAGCCAGCACGCTGGGCAAGACTCACCCTTGTCCACGAATCTGACGAGCCACATCCCTTCGGTTTCGACGATTTTGAAGGCCTTGGCTTTCGCCTGTTCCAGGGAGCCGCGCAGCACTGGATCTACAGGCTTCTTGGCGAGTCCTTCCAGAGCGTTCTTATATTGCGTCAATGCCTGCATGCGAGGGACGTCGCTCTGCATGTAGTGACAACGATGGTTGCCGTTATAGAGAGTCATCTCCCTCTCTCCCTCCTCTGCTTCCAGCTCCGTCCACCTGACTCTGTTTTCATAGATACCATCTTGTGCACGCTCCAGGCTGTCGTGCTCGATCCAGCTTTCTTCCACTCCGACGATGATTGCATTTGCCAGGACGGTGTTCTGCAGGCCCCTGCTTTGGACGCCAGGGATGAATGTCTTCTCCATGAAGTCGAGATCGATGTCCCGTCGGTTGACTGAGCGGCGAACGAGGAGTGGCCCTTGGCCGTTGTCCGAGTTGTCCAGGACGCACATGAGCGCGTAACCTAGAGTCATGCCGGCGAGCTGCTTCTGAATGCTGTCGTGCATTCGTTGGATGTCGGTCTTGCGAGGGACATTGATGTTTGATTTCTGGCGATAGTCAGACTTGATCCATGGCTGTAAAGACAGTGATGCTCACCAGCAGCCTGCCTTTCTTGATGGGCACCTTGGTGGACGTGACCTTGATGTTAGGCTGGAGACCCGGCGTAAGCAGCCGGCTTGTTGCACCACTTTGACCACTTACATTCTTGTGTTTGCGTGTCCCCTCCTTGCTCTTCTCCACATTCAAGATATCCTCCATGACCTCATCCTCGTCCTGCATGTTTGTTTGACATTCCCTGTAATGAATGACTTGTAAGATGCTCACCTCTGTCTCGAAGTCAGACTCGTGCTCTTGGATGACGACCTAGCGCCAACCCAACCGGCGTAAGCAGCCGGCTTGTTGCGCCGACAATGTACTTACCTCCTTCGCCTTGCCTTTGTCTTTCCGTTTGAGGGGAGTCTCCTCCTCGTCTTGCATCTATGGGCTCTGGTGAGATGACTGGTCAGATCAATGTGGTTTAGGTCGTTACCTCAATGTCTGGATTCGTCTCAGTAGGCTACAAACAAGAATGAGCTGTTAGCGCATCATGCCGGCTTGTTGCGCCACTCACCCTTGTCTTGGTTTTGGCCTTGGGAGTCGGTTTCACGACAAGGGCCCCTTCTTCAGCATTGGACATCTATGAGCTCTGATGAGACAAGGTCGAATGGATGTGGTTCAGTTTGTTACCTCGACATCTATGTTCTTTGCAACAGACTGTTAACCAGCGTAAGCAGCCGGCATGTTGTGCAAATGATACACCTACTTTGCTGGCTGCCTTCTTTTTGACAACCTTTGTTTTCCCTTTGAAGGGAGTCCTCTCGTCCTGCATCTATGTGCTCTGGTGAGACGAGGTCGGATCAGCACAGTCTAGATGATTCTTACCTCGATGGCTGCAGCCTGTGAATGATCTTGAGTTGCCAGCGCATCATGCCGGCTTGTTGTGCTGCTTACCTTTTTGGCTGGCGCCTCCTTGCCTTTGCTCTTGGGCTTTGGCCTTGTGGGTGCGGGAACGATGGGCTCCTCCATCTATGAACTCTGGTCAGATTGTTCAAAGTGATGACCATGCCTGTGTTACCTCTGCGTCTGAGTCCTCAATGATTTCCTACTAGCGTAAGCAGCCGGCTTGTTGCGCTGATTGAACCAAACTTACCTTTGACTTGGGTTTTGCGCGCGCCTTGCGCTTGAGGATGGTCAGTGTGTGCAAAGACGACATGCAAGGATGTCACCTTGGGCTTGTCTTTTCTTAGCAGCTGTGTATTGCACTGTTGAATAACAACCACAAGGATTATCCATGTACACATACCTTGTCATAGCCTGCATTGTTAGACGTGAACGCCTGCATGCTGGCCTAAGATGCCGGCTTGTTGTGCTGACCATGGCTGCTCACCTGGTTCATAGTCTTTTCTAAGGAAGTCTGGATGCTTTGACTTGCAGTCATATTCACATCGCCAGACTATGTAAGAAAACAGTGAATAGAGCGAAATGCATGCAAGGACACACATACAGCAGTGTTAGACATTGTTTGTTGTGGTTGTGGTTTGTTGAAAAAAAATCCAAATGAGGAAGGTAGTGGTTGATGGTCAAGGAGTGTTCAAGCATAGCCACACACATTGAATTTCTTTTATATACAGATACAAACATATTACATAAGCAATCCTAGCAAGCCAGCTTGTTGCGCTCCTTAGCTTTTTCCATCTCAAAGTACCACATGAAAATGTTTATCAGAAACATATTACATAAGCAATCCTAGCAAGCCGGCTTGTTGCGCTGCTTAGTTCTTTTCCATCTCATCTATTAGATTGCTTTGACTCAGCCAGTTTTAGGGTGTTGCCACAGTCTGCTTGAAAGTAGGACTTTGCTCTTCATCTCAGGACCAAATGTACAGTTCATCAAGGAACCAAACAATTACATAATCAGAGCTGGCTTGTTACGACATCCAAAGCTCGTAGACTTTAGGTAAGTAGGGTACAGACGCTTGTAGGATGCATGTGGCATTGAGTTTCATGCACACCTTCCTCAACTCTTTCCATGACTGTTCCACCTTTGTCTGCACTTCCTGGTCCATCTGCCCCAGATTATAGAGATGAATGATAATTTCCTGCAGTTTCGGCATCTCCCCCGTGTTAATCAGAGCTATGATCTTTGTTGTAACTTCTGAAGCCAAGATCTTCGTCAGCGGATCTACCAGCTGCATTCCGATGACCATTGTTTGTACACTTTTCAAGTGCACTCTTTCTGCCCAGGATGCATCCAAAGACAAGAGTTGCTGTGTCATTCGAGCTGACCTATGATAGGTGCAACAACACCTCCCTTGCTTGTCTAGCATCATTTTTTTGCACAGTTTGACTTGAGCACGAGATAATGGTCGAATTGCTGTGGCCCTTGCTGCCTCCTCGCAGATTGTGAAAGCGCTTCCTCGCAATAATGGACCAAATCGGATGTTCGATACTTTGCATGAATGTCTTCCTTTGATGTCGCTCTCCATCGCGATCACCCTAAGCAGCTTGTTGACCTGGCCCAATGTCAACATGTCTTCAGCTGGCAAGTGTGACGCTATCTCGCGCAACATTTCCAGGGGCAACCACATGAGAATGCTCTATGTGATCAGTTAGTGAAATTGAGTGCTTTGCTTGTGCTGGTGGCCGACCTGCTTGGGAAAAATCCTGGGCGATTGCCTGGGTTGGATAACAACTGCAGAGTGCTGGAGCATCTTTGAACATGAGATAAAGCATGGTTTTAATGATTCAGTTTGTTACCTTCATGTCTACATTCTTTGCGACAGACTGTTAACCAGTGTAAGCAGCCAGCATGTTGTGCAAGTGATACACCTACTTTGCTGGCAGCCTTTGTTTTCCCTTTGAGGGGAGTCCTCTTGTCCTGCATTCATATGCTCTAGTGAGACAAGGTCGGATCAGCACAGTCTAGATTGTTACCTCCATGTTTGTAGCCTGTGATTGATCTTGAGTCGCTGGCGCATCGTGCTGGCTTGTTGCGCTGCTTACCTTCTTGGCTAGCGCTTCCTTGCCTGTGCCCTGCCTTGTTACCACAGGCTCCTCCATCTATGAACTTTTGGTCAGATTGTTCAAAGTGATGACCATGCCAGTGTTACCTCTGTATCCAAGTCCATGACAATTTGCTACTAGCGTAAGCAGCCGGCTTATTGCGCTGGTTGAAACAAACTTACCTTTGACTGGAATTTGGAGTGCACTGGCGTAAGCAGCCGGCTTGTTGTGCTGGTTGGAACAAACTTACCTTTAACTTGAATTTCAAGTGCACTAGCGTAAGCAGCCAGCTTGTTGTGCTGACCATGGCTGCTCACCTGATTCATAGTCTTTTCCAAGAAAGTTTGAATGTTTTGACTTGTAGTCATCTCCATGGCGCCAGACTGTGGGAAAAAAAAAAAAAAGTGAAAAAAGTGAAATGCATGCAAGGACACATACAGCAGTGTTAGACATTGTTTGTTGTTGTTGTGGTTTGTTGAAAAAAAAATCCAAATGAGGAAGGTGTTGGTTGATGGTCAAGGAGTGTTCAAACACAGCCACATACAATGAATTTCTTTTATAAATAGATACAAACATGTTACATAAGCAATCCTAGCAAGCCGGCTTGTTGCGCTCCTTAGCTTTTTCCATCTCAAAGTACCACATGTTACATTAGCAATCCTAGCAAGCCGGCTTGTTGCGCTGCTCAGTCCTTTTCCATCTCAAAGTACCACATGAAGAGATCTATCAGATTGCTTTGACTATGGTTCCTAGGCATGCCCATCAGCCAGTTTGCAAAGGTAGCCAGGGTGTTGCCCCAGTCTGCCTCAAAGTAGGACTCTGCTCTTTGTCTCAGGATCCTGTCATGATAGATGGCAAAGGCGGTGGGTGCGATGATGTCGACATGCTCGCAGTCCAATCCCTTGCTTCCCTTTCCAGTTTTCGTAAAGGTGGGATGCAGGCTGTCTGTGAGCTGGGGGACATGACATATGAAGCAGATCGCGTTGTGGTGCTTGCGATAGCGTAGCAACTTCCTCCATTCCTTGTAAGCGTTCCAATCGCTGCCTAGCTTGCCTTCGATGGTGGAACACTTGTTTGGAGAATGCATGTCTGTGGCGTTGTTTGCGTTGTGAATCTGACAAATGCAGCATGTGCGTCGCATGTCCTGGAGTGCTCTCTGCAACCGCCTTTCTTCGTCGAGGGTGCCCAGCTCTCGTGTTGCCTTTAGCTGTTTGACCTGGCTGGTGGCCTGCATGAAAGTGTCTGGTCCACAGCTCCTTGAGATGGGCGAGGGGTCTGCACCCCTGTGGGGCATTGTTGCGATCCGAATGTCTTGAGCGCGGTGCGTCCCGTCCAGCCGGCATACAGAGCAGAGCTGATTGCTTGGATCGTCCAGGCAGCCTATCCCTGGCCCGTCCGCATAGCTGGTTACTCCGAATCGCAAGCAGCGTTTGATGCCATAGAGAAACAGGTGGTCCAGCATGGCCTGTTCGTTCTGCTTTTCCGTGGGATCTTTCTGATCGCTCTCCTTCCAACGTCTGTGTGCCACCAGTGTGTAGCAGGTGGCGGTCAGCCCGTCTCGTCCTGCACGCCCTTGTCCTTGGATGTACTCGAGCATGTTGTAGGGCTTGTCTGCATGCATGACCGTGCGTACGTGAGGGTTGTCGTTCCCTGTGCTGAACGCGGACGTGGCGACCATGACTTGGCTCCTTCTCCCGTCGGTCCAGTCGAGGTAGGCTTCCCGTCGCTCTGTCTCTGACATGGTGTTTCTGTCCCCTACGTAGTGATGCCATCCTTGTCCCTTGGCCAGAGAGAGGCATTGGTTGATGGACGGCACAAAGATCAGAGCGCGGTCTCGAGGCGTCCAATTCTCTCGCTCTTTTTGGATGATGGCCTTTGCACGATTGGCGATGTCGCTCTCGTCAGAGATCTTTTCCAACACGTATTTGAGCTCTGGCCTGTTGGTGCCTTGTCTGATGGTCAGGGCGGTGGAAACCAGTTGGTATGTGGTCGCTAGCAGGTTGGCAAATGTGGGAGGGAGGGTGGCGCTGAGAAGCACCAGAGGGACGGGCTCCGAGCGTATGTCGTAGATGAAACTCAAGGACTTGCGGTAGCTTTTGCTGATGAGGGGAATGTGTGCTTCGTCAATCACGATCCGAGCGATGGTCTTGCGCCGTGCCAGGTCGGCCAGCATGCTACGCCAGTGGGGGGTCAATGACTTGTCTGCCGACACCAGAACCAGGTTGTGGCTGGTGTTCAGGGCTTTTCCCGACTCGTAGATCTGGTATGGCACTGCCATCTCTTTCAAGCGACGCTCGTAATCCATGATCAATGAGTTGAGCGGCAAGACCAGGATTGTAACCATGTCGTGCTCTATCAAGCTAGGGATGACGGCCAACATCGACTTGCCCCCTCCGGTGGGAAGTATGGCGACGATGTCTGTGTCGCGTTGCAATACTGCCTTCATGGCCGTCTGCTGCTGCTCGGATCTCCAGCTTGCCTTTTCGTTCGAAAGCACGACTCGCATCTTGCTCAATGCCTTGTCTGGCACTTTGATCTCGGTCAATTGATGCAGCGGTTGCCTACCTGACGCAGCATGCCGGCTTGTTGCGCAGTGGACTTGATTGATTGTGTCGCTGCTTGGTGTAGTATGCTGGTGTGTTATGCCACTGCTTTCTCCTGACTTGAAGTCAGCATCAAAGTTTGACTGAACTCAAGGTTGAACGTACCCTTTTTGATGTCATTGGTGCTCAGTGATGCCATGATGACTCTCTGTAGCTCTCCGCTGATGTCCGAGTTCATGCTCTCCTCTTCGCTGGCCGAGCTGTAGTCTGTTGTGGCAGCTTTGCCTTTGCCTTTGTCTTTCCTTGATGATCCAAGCTCCCCTATCGCTTGCATCATGGCGTCTAGCATGGGAGTGAGACGTTCGACGACGAGTCCCGCCACTTGTTCCATCATCGCCGGAGTGAATTCTGCTGTAGCCTTGGCAGCCGGCTGCTTGGGCTGGCACTCTTTGAATGCTTCAGAGCGAGCTAGCTTGTATGAAAGTCCTAGCCCACCCGGCTTCACCTGACAACATTCCTGCCAGGTGGTGCTGGCCTGTAGGAACAGTGGAAGAACATCCTCTGCTGCTCCAGACAGACTTTGCGTGCTGAGACCATAGATGCGGTTCTCTGTCGCTCGCGTGTGACCTGCCTGCAGCGCTTCGACATCCTCTTCCCTGTCAAACTCCACAATGTCCTCCATTGCACAGTTGAGTTTGCGTTTCCAGGCGGTCTGAATGTGACGCCAGGGGTTGATAGTGAGGGAGAACTGAATGCGAGGCAGGCTGAACGTTGACATGACCGTGGAGAGGTCTGCAGAAGTGAACACCTTGCCATAGTTGACAAACAGACGGTCCTTGTAGGGCTGAACCATGGTCTGGCTTTCAAAGCAAAGTCTGGCAGCAATCTGTGCAAAGGGACGTGCGATGGCTAGATCTTGGATGAGTATATCGCCCGTGACTGCATCCAGACAGTGGGGAATCAGTTTGTCGTGGCCTGTGAGGGAAGATGTCTTGGAGTATTGACTGAGCAGTGTGACATGTTCTCCAAACATCACCAGGTTGCGTGTGTTCCTTGCCTGTGTGTTTCTAAAGATCATGGAAGTGAGTTCTGTGCCTCTGCTGGGCGCGCCGCTCAGCATCTCTGCTCTGAGGAGAATGAGTTTCTCCAGCTCTGCATAGTCTTGTAGCCAGTTGTGGAGTGCAGCATAATTCCACATGATTTCTCCTTGGCGTCGCAACAGAAAGTCTGAAAATCTGCCTTTTCCCTCCACTATGGCACGGACCAGGCGCATTTGATCTTGGAGTTGCTCGTTCCTTGGGTCGGACAGAAAGGAGTAGCCCACCTGTTTGTTGCTGATGTCGTCCACCAGGTTTCCAGAGTCTACGGTGAGATCCAGCCCTCTGAGCACCTTGTTCTCCCAAACATCCACCAGACTCTCCTCTGTGTCGCGAAACATGGTACAGACGTCGGCAAACTTGATGGAATTTCCTTTGTAACGCATGCTTTGCCATGTGTCCGTGTCTGTCCACCAAATGTTGGGCAATCCCATGGTTTCATAGGCAATCGAGGACGCTCGGTGTTGCAGGGATCTCAGACGGGCAAAGGTGGAGTAGGTTTTTTCGGTGAACCATGGTTGGAGTTCATCGCAGGCGGCAGGTTCCCCATGCATGCCTGTCTGGGCTGCCCGTGCTCTGATCTCCCTCAAGAAAGTGAGACGCATGCAGTATTCAAGCTTGGCAATGATCGGGGTAATGTTCTTGGGTTCTTTGAATGCCCCATCTGGATTCAATGTCAGCAATGCCAGGCATGCTTCCGTGGGATCTGCGATGAGAGAAATGTTCTCATCCTTTTTCCAGGTGGTGGTCCAGATCTTTAGCAACATGTCATGTATCCCTTGCGACAGCTGATGCTTGTTGGGATTCTGCTCTCTAAGCATGTTGCTGATGTTCTCCATGTCCTTGTAGATATGTGGCCATCTGGTTTTGAGCAACATTATGACCAGACGAATGATTGGAAGAGTATATTGCTTCAATGTGGCATCAAGCATGTGTTTGTGAAAGGGTGTGTTGGATATGCCACTGTAAAAGCATGTGAGCTTGGCGGCGCAACATGCCGGCTTGCTGGGCTTACGTTTTGGCTGGATCAGGCGAATTAAGCCTTTGCAGCACTAGCTCGTCTGTGCTGTCAATGAGCGAGATGGCCTCTTGAAAGTATGTCTCCATGGTCATGGTCAAGGTCTCCACTCCCCTGTCATAAGACTGTGGTAGGCCTACCAACCGGCAAACGAGCTCTGTAGGAAGCTTGAAGCTTTCCACATATTTATGCCAGCCGGTGGTTAGCAACCATGGACTGACGAGGCGATGGTCCTCTGGAACCTGCACTGTACGCAGTTCATCCTCGAGTTCCAGTTTCAGCTCGGCCAACAATGCTTTGTTGGGATTCGCCAGTGTCTCTCGATCTATTTGGACGACCTCCCAATATGCACAAAGCTTTCCTCGTCCACTTCTCTTCCAACGTTGACCAGAGCAGCATATCCAGGACTTCTTGAGTGGATTGAGTTCTGGGTGTTCTTTTTGAAGATGCCGCTGCAACACCTTTGTTTCTTGTGCTACATAAAAGCAATAAGGACACCGAGAACAAAGCATGATCGGAAGCCCAGCGACAGGGTTCCTGTGTCCTAGTATGCTCAAGTTGGGCAAAGTTGAAACCAAGCCAAGATCCTCTGCAGCTTGATTGAACAGATGTTTCTTGAATGTGGAATACCTTTGTGAAAAATGGTTTTTTGTGTGAGCTGGAGCTTCTCCAGTAGGAATGCCTTCTTGACAGATGCTACAAATGAGCACGCGAAACTCTGCATTGACAAGGAGATTGTGATTATTGAGAAATCGATGGAGAATGAAAGGTGTGGCTTCTGGGAGCAAAGCTGGCTGGTCTTTGGATGAGGGTTCTTCGTTTTCTTGAATTATTGCCTGAAAAGTTCCTCCTTGTGTCAATCATGCTTGATTTATCAAGTAAATGCATGCATACCATGAGAGATGGCATTGCATCCATTCTGGGCGACTGTTGAAGGTATCGGTTAGTTGCTTCCATGAACAATGTTTGCAAACATAGATGACCTTGGGTAAATCTATGCCTGGCGACTTGTGGAGCGTAAGTTGCCGGCATGATGTGCGGGTCTTGTGTGATCACATACCTTGGGAGAATTCATGTTTGGTGATCCCATGCTGACATCATCTCCAAATAATGAATTCATTGATGGTGATTTCATCACTTCGTCCACTTCCAGTGGCTGCTTTTCCACGATAAGCATGACATCTTGGCATATGATTTACACGTACTTCATGTCTTGTGGTGCTGATGTGCAATTCTGATGTTTGCACCATGGTCCGATCCACAGACTCCTGTTGAAATAATAGCTCAAATGATTGCCCAACATGCCGGCATACTGCGCTTGCTTGCCTCTGTAACGCTAGCCTGGCTATTGTGTGAGTGAATGTCCTGCCTGCATTTTTGAATTCATACCTTTGCCTTTGGTCCCATCCAAGTGCTTTTCAGCCTCTTCATATGTTGCAGCAATTTATATGCTGTTGTGAATCCAGTTGATTTGGGACAGTCTGAATGAGAGCAGTAGCAAATAAACACTCTGTCCTTGTTTCGATGGAGTGTTATGCTTTCTCCCGAGTATGTCATGGCATCTACTGTTTCAATACATTTTTTTCTATGAGTGATATATAGATTTTTGTTATCAAAGTTGGAGGAACAGGAATCACAAAGATAAGGCATAGTGATGGAGATGATGGTGGTTTGAAACAAGAAGCAATTGATTATTCATTTCCCATAGATGTATATGTATACTTGTTTGTACATGTTTACTATAAACAAGAATGGCTATACCCTGAAATTTGTGCTTTGGTTGTGTTTCCACTAATATTGGCTATGGTAGTACAATATGTTAGTATAATGCACTTGTTCTCAAAAGTGAACTTGGTCATCATAGATTGTTCACCTGGTTACAACCTGGTTGAGTTGTGCATTAATTACCATGATTCACAACATTTTAGTTGGCATAATTGTACTCAAGTGGTATCGTGGTGCAGTATGCTGGCATGCTATTGGTGAAAATGGCCAAGTTGACTATGTTAAGTGTACTCAAGTGGTATCATGGCCCAGTATGCCAGCATGCTATGCTGATTAGTCAAATGGCCAAGTTGATCACTTTAATTGTGCTCAAATCATGACCTAGTATGCCGGCATACTGTGCTGATTAGTATAATTGATCAAGTTGAGGGATGAATCAATCAAAGGATTGCAGCATGAATTAGTCAGCAGGTTGTAGCATGGTTGTAGCATGGTTGCAGCATGATTGTAGTACCGAAATCTCGCATTGGTATTTGTCAAAGCAATGTCTAGATGTAATTCTAATGGAGTGGCATAGATGAAAGCCTAAGAAAATGATGGTCATATGTGATTGACATGTGTGGTGCACAATATGCCGGTGTATTGTGCCACCACGTGTATAGATGAAATCCTTAAGAAATGGTGGTTACATGTGATTGATAAGTGTGGTGCGTGATACGCCAGTGTATTGTGCCACCATGTGTGTAGATGGAGTCTAATGTCATTTTATGTGTGTACATTGCTGTTGGACCTTAGACATACAATGATAATTACATGTACAATCTGTCTCTTAGAAAATAGAGTCTACATCGGAGTCTGACTCTACCCCGTTTTCCATGTTCATCACTGCCTCTGCTATGTCCGCAAACTCCTGAATGTCAATGTCAATGTCAATGTCGTTTATTATCCCATACCACTCCATCTCTTCCTTGATGTCTGCCAGGTCATCGGCCATGTCCAACGTCTCCTCCGTGTTCCAACCCTCGTCCAACACCAGGATTTTCAATGACTCCAATGCTGGCAAGCTTCCTCCCTTCAGATGGTCCAACAGGTTGGTCAGGCTTTCCATCAGACTTCGACCCGAGAATGGAAGGTGACATGCAAGATATGTCTGCACTTTGGTGATTTCCTGCGTGACAGACAGTGGTCCCTTGGCTCCATAAGGAAACAGCATGGTCCTGTATGTCTCCTGCTTCTCTAGCAGGTGGGACAAGCACTGGCATGCTGGATCTTCCAACCCTATGCATGTGGGATGTCTTCCGTTCTCTGGGAAATCGATAGCTCTGATGCCCTGTCCTGTTATCAGGTCTACAGCGACTTTCAGCTCGTTCTGAAAGTGGTTGTTGTAAGTATTTGGAACACTTGAGCCGGGAGTACTCATGTTCTGCTGTGTGAGTGAGATGGTGCAAGTATTTGGAATAGTTGAGCTTGACTCACCATGTTCAGATTTTGTTTGCACTTGTTTATAACAATGTCAAATAGGGAAGTTGATGGTTCGAGAGAGAGAGGTGTCAAGTCTGGTTACTTATATTGTATACTACTACATACATGTGCAAACAAACAGGGTGGTTACTAACAGATGACTGTAAGCCAATTGACATTGGGCAAGTAGCGCTGGTGGACCTGAGACATGCAACGATGATGTAGTTGTGTATAATTGACACATATAGTGTGCAATACACCCCATCGTACATGGAGTCTGATGTCATTTCATGTATGTGCATTCCTGGTGGTCCGATGATGCATATTGCACGTACAGTGCATGATATGCTGGTGTATTGCGCCACCATAGAGGTGCCTATTGCTGGTGCTGATGGTGCATGTTATGCCAGTGTATTAATCAACAAACAGTTAAGCCAATGCATGCTGGGCTAATTGGTGAAAATGGCCAAGTTGACTACCTTAATTGTACTCAAGTGGTATCTGGCGCAGTATGCCGGCATGCTGGGCTAATTGGTGAAAATGGCCAAGTTGACTACCATGATTGTACTCAAGTGGTATCTGGCGCAGTATGCCGGCATGCTGGGCTGATTAGTGAAAATGGCCAAGTTGACTACCTCAAGTGTACTCAAGTGGTATCATGGCACAGTATGCCGGCATGCTGGGCTGATTAGTAACAATGGCCAAGTTGAACAATGGATTAGTCAGCAGGTTGCCACCTGATTACCATAAAAGGAAGTTGCCACCTTACTGTAGGTTGCCACCTTGAAGGTTGCTACCTTTGTAGGTTGCTACCTTGTACTAGGTTGCTACCTGACTGTAGGTTGCCACCTTGAAGGTTGCTACCTTTGTAGGTTGCTACCTTGTAC
>JBBPOH010000282.1:0-15855 GCA_038091335.1 Phylloporus arenicola | reverse complement strand
AGACGGCTCTGTCTTGACGGATGGTGTCTCGGGTGGAGGCTTGACATCGTCGAAGTCTTCAAGTTTTCCCGGATGGTATATTGGGGCTTGTTCATCCGCATGCTTGATAGATGGGGTTAGTACTGGCTTGACAGATGGACTCTGGCGTTGAGAGGGAGATTCAAACATGATGGGAGAGAGACGAATACACCACACTGGTAGAGGCAGTCGGCGACGAAATGAGTAAACGATAAACACTGGGGACAATACCACGGCATCAGACAGTGCATGCGAATAGTGTAATGAAGGTACAGACCTTGTCTTTGCGTGACGTGCTCTGGGTCGGAGGGACCCTCAGTGAGCCGTGTACTAAAGTCTAGCGGAAACGTCAATGAAATGACTACCGTTTCGACTTCAAAAAAGCGAAAGCGCGACGACAACGAGGCCAAGATCTCGTTCGCGTTGACCAACCAGCCAAAATCACAGCTGGGCCCTGTCCTTGGTGAGTACCAGGAAACTTGCTCGTGGTCGTGCACGATTAAGTTGTCTATCCCCACCACAGCTAATTTTCCTGCTATTGAGCCACCCAAGGCCACCCCATTCAGCTGTTATCAGACGGAAAGGGCTGCTGCCGATGAGGACACCCAGTTTGCAGAGCTCCTTACACTGATTGCTGGGGAGACCGATGCAGTCGACTTTTTCTCCTCAGCGGAAAGTCGACGAGCATCCGTTGGATCTCGGTGCGTCTCAAGTGATCCATGCCATATTTTTATTCATTGCTTGCGTCCAGGTATTTTGTCGCGGTACATAACAAGCGCACCAAGACAACGACGATTCGCGAAGCACCCCTTCACATCCTGACACACCAAGTCAAGGCTCTCAAGTCTATCAAGCCTGCACCAGTTTCTGCCCTCCAGCGCCTTGAAGCGCGTACTGCTCTTGGCGAGTCCTTTGGTACCAAAAAGGCCAAGCAGGCCATCAAGGCCCAAGAACGAAATAAGGTGGATGTGTCTGCAATGGAGACTGTCGCAGATCATCTGCAGGAGAGCATTCAACGGAATACATATACTTTGCCTTCCAGGGGTACGTTTCTATATTATTTTATATGAATAAATCGGTTGAAACATCCGACAGAGGAAGCACAAGCAACGGCTGACAGTACGCGTTTAGTGCCTCGATACAACCCGGATGCGGAGACTCCATCCGAAATTTACCCCCTGCACAACGTCATTCCTGAGCCAGAATGGAAAACTTTGTCACCCTCGGCGATCATCCAAGCAAGCTCGGGCAATGAACGAAAAGCCCTCCTTACATGTCGACGATCAAACTGGGTAAATCAACACATAAATCTTGTCTGTTCTTCCCCTTCGCCGAGTAAGACACACATGTAAGTTGTCCTTCACTCTTCCGCTCTAGTCATGCATGGACTAATATATTATGTGCACAATCAGCAACATCCTAATGTACATCTCTATTATGATGTCCTTCCGAAACCTGACGATTCGTAAATTCGACAAATCAACCATTCATGATAAACTCTCCTCTGTTCCGTCTATCGTAATCGACGGTCTTCTGTCTAGATTCACAGAAACTCCGAGAGGATCAACGGAGTCTGTCCTCTTCCCACCTTAGTCCCGACGCTCAAACTTATTGACACCCACCATCTAGACCACAAACGACTTCTCAAACCGAGACCCTGTTGCTCACTCATATGTTCTCTCTATGTCTGCGTATTGATGACTACGCAACGGATACAACGCTTATTGCGAATGATTTGAGCCAAAAAGTTCCTACGTGCGTCATCGCTTTGTTCTGGCACATTCAGCTGAATAATGGATAGAATTAATGCACTATTCAAGTCTTTGGGCTGTAAGATCAGCAAGCTGACCATGCACGACCTTAAGCGACTCGGTCTTCCTGATGCTGCCGGAGAGACAAAAAGAGCCATCCTCAACACGCCATTGGAGTTCCCGAAGCCGAGGGTCAAGAGACGCACATGAAAATCAGGTGAATTTCATATCGTGTACTATCACCAATAATTCAGCAGTAGAGGCTGGCTGTTTCCTGCACAAATAAAAGTACGCATACACAGCTCGTCGCGTATTATCCACAAGCTACATTTCCCAAGTCCGATCACTTTAATATCCGATACCGACATCGATGAGACCAGTCGTCGCGTGCACAGTACATGTGTTGCAAACATGATTCATATTAATTAAACTCCGATCCAGGATCATTGAGACACAGCATTCAAGATAACTTTGCAAACATTTACTCGCCAAACCTCTTCAAACCTAAACAATTGAGTAGGAAAGATTTGCGAAGGGAGGGATTTAGTGGATATGAGCGGCGTGATAGAAATCTTGGATAATATCAGTAAACCGATTACTTCGAGATTGGCACTGAAGTCGGGGGAAACTGGTGATTTGATGGATGTGCAGCGGTTGCGCCATTTCATGTAAGCCCCGACGGCGCTGGTGGCCCGAGTGGGATGTCAAGACAAACCCAGCACTCGTATCCGGCTAGACTCGTTGGCGCAGGACGGCAGCTGGCACAAATAGTATGAACTTTCGGCCTGTTCATGTATGGGTTTAAGCACCTGTCCGACTAGTATCTCCAAATGCTCTAGGTCACCTGGCTCGGACCCCACCCTCGGTGCATCCTTCGTCCTCAGGAATGGCAAATTTCGCTCGTGTCCGATACTTCGGACGAGAAAGGATATGCTAGAGAGTAGGTGGATAGATCGATTGAATTGACTGACCTAGTAGTGGATACCTCTAAAGTTGCTACCCCATCCTCTCAAGGTGTTTCTATGCCAAATGAGTATTATAACTGCGTAATGAATCTGCGATATGACTCGTCGTCAGGGGTCCAGGAATCCCTCGATGGCAGGCGGACTCAACGGAAACGACAGCATCGGAAAAAGAATCAATGGCAGTCTTGCAGATCCGCGGCGAGCTGAAAAATCAGTCCCAAAATTATGCTTGAAGGTCAGTGTGTCCCTTGCGCTTTCTATCACATTGCGGCTCCCGTCGACGTCTGAGATCCGAGAATGGAGGAAGAGCACTACAAGGGGCAGATACCAGGAACATTTGCTGATGAGTCCTCGCTGTCAGCTCAAGCAGAAATTTCTCAGGTGACTGGAATGCCCTTGGTGATGTGCCTCCTCGAGACCGCGTTCAGTGCTTACCTGGGATACGGTTGTCTGATGGTATCAGCTCAAGTTCAACCGACCAGTGCAGCCGCTTCATTACAAAACGGACAGAGGGAGCTGAGCCAATCTAGTACCCGATGTACTAGGAAAACGATGAGTTCAGGCACTGTGGAATGGGTGGTATCTGGAGCAATTTCGTGTGGGTAATGACATTGTGTGGTGATCATCATATCGTTGACTGAAGACGTGCCACTTCAAGTACCAAACAACTTCCCCAAACAAGCGTTCTATGACACCATCTACCGTCATTACATTCACTGACAGGTATACCACTCAAAGTGATAGCTCAGAGCCCAATCTCGTCAGCATATGGCAATGTCTTGGTATCACCAACAACAACGAAGGTCGGTGAAGCCGCAATGAGCTCGGAGACCACCTACAAAGTGCAACGAGACATTAGTTGGAATGGGTGCAATAAATCGATTTAAAGTCACATTCCTTGGAGACGGCAGCCACATCAACCTTGTCCAGCGCAGCCAACGTGCCCTCGATCGAAGCATTAGCATTCGAAAAAATCTGAAAGCCGCGAGTTAATTCGCTAGCTGAGCGTGATCTCGGAGCAGCTCACCTTCCCGCCAATCGCCTCCACGAGACCGTCTCTGCTCTCGACGGCGGTAGCAGCAGTAAACTTGGCTCGTGAAACAGCGATCTTGAGCTCTTCTGCACTCAAAGGCTTCTTGAGTTTCTCAGTGACAGCTTTAGCAGCTTCCCTTACGCTCCTCATATCAGGGCCCTGGACCAGAATGCCAGTCAAGACAGCGTCAGAATAAGGCAGGTGGACGGAGGTGACGGTCACGGGTGACCGGGGTGCAGGAGACCACTTGAGTGACGGTGTCGGGGCGACATGCGCAGCAAGGACAGAAAGTACAGGAGAAGGTGTCGTGGTACCAAAGCCAATGAACACGGTCTGGAGGCCCTCGTGCAAGTCGATTCGTGTCGAGCCACCAAAGTATTTTGAGGGTGTACCAGTGACGAGGGAGCCCGTGGGGAGAGTGGTATCCGCGAGAGCCTTGTCCACGAGTTCTGCAAGACGCGCCGAGCCGATGCCGGTACCAACTACGGCAACATTGCCAGAGGTGAAAGCATCTTTTGCGAAGGATTTCAAGGACTCGAGGGACACAGGTTTGCGTGGGTCCGCAAAGAGTGATGCGCCAAGGCCGGTGCGGAAGGCAAGAGCATGTGCAGCTTCGATGGCGACAGTGCTCGGTGATTGAGAAGCAGAAGTAGCCTCGTCGCGGACGACAGGGACGACATATTCGGTGAATTCATGCGGAAGGAACTTGGGGGTGGTGAGGATGGATGTTAGCAGGGAAGTAAAGAAGGACCTGGAATGTTGGTTATAAAAAATTCAACAGGCAATGACAATGCCACGTACTCGTCACCGCGGAGGAACTCTGAAGTAAGGGCGAGATACTCGCGCGAATGGGTGGCGGAGAGAACACCACCATAGAGTTCACTCTCTCGTACGGTACCGAGCGTCGACCGCTTTGCAGTGCTCTAGAAGTATGTTTCTTGTTAATGAACGCATAGGCGGATGAAGAAATTGAACGAACCTTGAAAGCAAAGTTTTTCAAGGCATGTGCGAGACCTGGACTTGGTTCATGCCGACTACCCGCTTTGACGAGAAAAGTGACAGCAGTCGTTGGTTGACCGTTGTCGATGGCAGCGACTTTGATACCTGCGGCCTTGGAGTCGACGACGGTGGCGAATGAGCGTGCCAGACGTTTGGCGGTCGACGCCCGAGATGCTAGCATTTCTTGTTCTCGTTGGTTGTAGAATGCGGAGTTGGCTTGCGAGGAATCCTAACACTGATATTGCTAAGCTCGCGTTGTACCTATGCTGGGATCATCTCACTGTCCCTCGCAATGTCTATCCCAACAACAATCCGCGAGTACCGCACCCAGGTCCGTCCACGTCCACCACCGACCATGTTTGGTTCTCCTTTGACCACGTTGAACACAGGGTAAAAGTCACCACGACTTTGTCATTCAGCACACCCCGCTTTTGAATCCAAACGCTAGTGAGGTGACTCTCAAAATTCATGCAGTGTCTCTACAGGTATTGTCCCCCTCGCTTTGACGGTCGATCAATCCGCTCTTACATGTCTTTCCCAGTTCCGCGATCTCTCAGTTTCCAAGGGCAGTTATCCAGGGTCTGTCCTTTTGTTTGCATATTTCGCGTTCTTCAACTTGCGGCCTCCACAGTCAGAAGGAAAATATCGTCCCCTGCTCCGACGGCGCTGGCGAGATTGTCGCCCTCGGCGAAGACGTGAATGGCTGGAAAATCGGCGACCGTGTCTGCCCAAACTTTAATCTTGATCATATCCATGGAGACGTTACTGAAGCCATCAAGAACACTGGTCTCGGTGGCTACATTGACGGTGTACTGAGAGAGTACATCAACGTCCCTGCCCATGTGAGCTTCTGTTGGGTTCTCTCTCTTCGATCTCATCATTGATATACTGCACAGTCTCTTGTCAGAATTCCCAGCTATTTGACCTATGAAGAAGCCTCGACTTTACCGTCAGCTACTTTCTCTTTCTCTTTGATATTCCGTTCACATTCTATAGGTGTGCTGCATTGACTGCGTATAATGCCCTTCATGGACCCGTCTCTCTTAAGGGAGGTGATTATGTTCTCGTTCTAGGCACCGGTGGTGTTTCTATGTAAGCCATTCAGTTCTTATGTGTCTCTCATATCCCGACATTTCTCCCAGCTTCGGTGCTCAGATTGCTCTCGCTTCTGGTGCTACGGTCATTGTGACTTCCTCGTCGGATGCGAAGCTCGAGATCGCGAAGAAGCTTGGTGCCCAACACCTCATCAACTACAATACGAACCCCAACTGGGAAGATGAGGTCCTTAAGATCGTGAGTTGTCTTAATTCTTCAGTAGTATCATGTAACAGACCATTTGACTCTCCAAGACCGAGGGGAGAGGTGTCGACCATATCATCGAGGTGAGGGGATACAGCCGGATCACCAGGTGGCGTTATACCTATATTGAACCTGACTTCTTTTAGGTCGGAGGAGCCGATACAATTTTAAAGTGTATAAAGGCCGTCAGGTACGCAGGGCAGGTTGCCATCGTTGGTTCTGTGTCTGGGGTAAGAGGCCACATTACCCTATCTCGCGGGTATTTGATTGCATCTGCGTAGAGCGCCAAGGGTATACCTATACGACAAGCGACTCACAAAGCTGTGACTTTCCGCGGCATTTTCATTGGTTCGGTCAAGCAGTGAGTAATGGTTTATGAACATCTCCGTCTGTTGGAGTTCGCACTGCTTACTGGACTGCACTTAGATTTGAGGACATGAACCGCCTTTTCACTGCGCGGCAGATCCAACCTGTTGTAGACAAGGTCTTTTCATTCGAAGAAGCCATTGAGGCGTACTCGTACTTGGAGTCACAGAGGCATGTGGGCAAGGTCGTGATCAAGGTGACAAAGGATTGAACGGTCAAACAACCCGAACAATGTAATTTGGTTTGACACCTACTCACATTATGTATTCTCTCCCATCGATGTCAATTAGAGGCACAGTCTGTGATATTTTCGCTTGAGTACCGTTTGCATCCATTAACTCTTGTAATCAACGTCCGTCTGTACTTATTCCTCAGGCTGGAGGGGATTCAGTTGGGGGGGCTGCGATTATCCTGATCAATCTGCGACAACTGCAAAATTCTAAGACTCGCAGTGCCGATATTATACCCCGTACAGCTAGTACAAGCAACATAAAAACTAAAAATACACAGAAAGCAATCAACCAAACGTTTGACTCTTGACAGTAGTTAGTAAACACCCCATGCAGGCAAAAACAAACAACTCACTGAGCGGGCACTCTGTTTAATTTTTGACAACCGCCACTCGTCTGGCTTTTCGTATTTGTTGTACAACGGCTCAATCTTTTCTTGCCTCTTTCGTTTACTGATTTTGTTGGCATCAGCCACCTTGAAGAACTGCGGTGCAACCTCAACGAGCCACTTGGGCTCGATGGTTGTCACATTATGACAATACTCGCGAGTCGTGAGCACTAATTCATTGTAGATGAGCCATTCTGGATTGCGATTGAAGAGTGCCGAGGATGGATGAATGTAAACCGGAGTACCCTCGACGAGAGTCTTGTATCCCTCTTGAGGATCCTTCTTTGCAGCATTCCTGAAGAATCCGGAGCAAATGGCTTTGCGCACGCGGTTGTAATCTCTCCCGGAAGATAAAATGTCATGCTTGTACCTACATCACTGTTAGCCCCAGAGTACAACCGAGTTTAGCCAGGGTCTCACCTGTCCATAATTCCGAGAAGTTGCTTGCGGATATCCTGCGCTCGCCTCATGCTCCTGGCTTGAATGAAATTCTCGTAGCACCACGGATTCGAGAAATTGGCTGCTTTCCATCCGTTATACACCGTGAGCAATGTGAGGTGGTCACCCTCTGCCTGGTGAAATTTGGCTTTCTTCGAGTCCGCCTGGGCTTGTTTTTCTTTCGGTCTGTAGAAGACCGTCTGGACGGAGAGCATAGCGACAATGGAAAGAATCTCCTCGGAACACCCAAGTTCCACAGAAGCGATAAGCATTTTCGCCAGTGGTGGTTCCATAGGAAAATCTGCCATCTTTCGTCCTAGACGGGTCAACAGTCCTTCATCGTCCAGCGCGGAGAGAGCGTACAGCGCCTCCAAGGCGGTGAGCATAGTTTGCGCGGGTGGGGGGTCCATGAAGTCAAAGCTAAGCAGATCATTGATACCCATCGCCTTGAGAAGCAATATAGTGTGCGCAAGATTCGTTCGTTGGATATCTGGAATCGAGGTGGGTAACATTTCATTGCGGTATGCTGCCTCGGTGTACAGTCGATAACATTTTCCGGGGCCGGTACGCCCAGCGCGTCCAGAACGTTGGCGCGCTTGAGCTTGTGAGATGGGCATGACCACCAGTGAGTCCATACCCAGACGAGGATCGTAGGCATTTTGTTTTGAGAAACCGGGATCGATAACGTAATAGATACCAGGTATCGTCAAGGATGTCTCCGCAACATTGGTCGCAATCACGATCTTGCGAGCACCGGGAGGGGTGGGCTCAAACACACGTGACTGAACTTCGGAAGGCAGAGCAGAGTAGATTGGCAGTATGATGAGCTCAGGGACTTTCGGGCCGAGTGCCTTCATCCGCTCAAAGAGTATTTCGCAAGCCGTGTCAATTTCCTCCTGTCCAGTCAGGAAAAGGAGGACGTCACCGGGGGGTTCAGAGAGATGAATTTGCATGACAGTAATGAGGGACGCATCAAGATAATCAGTCTCTGGCTCCTTCGTATACAAGATCTCGACGGGATATGTCCGGCCCGGGATCGTGAAGATCGGACAGCCAAAAAAGTACTTCGAGAACTTTTCGGCATCTAATGTCGCAGAGGTAACGATCAACTTAAGATCGGGTCGTTTCTTCACAGCTTCTGTTGTGAGGTGAGCTGGCAAAGAACAAAAAAGTGTCCTAGAACGGCCGCTCACTCTTCAAAAGTCCGAATAAAACATCCGTAGCGATAGTGCGTTCATGGGCTTCATCCAGCATAACCACGGAGTACTGACTACAAAGAGGGTCGATGATAGACTCTCGCTGCAGCATACCATCTGTCATGTACTTGATTTTCGTCTCTGGGCTAGTGCAATCCTCAAAACGGATGGTATAGCCGACCTCTTGACCGAGACGGCAACCGACTTCTTCAGCGACACGTTTTGCTACAGACATGGCTGCAACACGGCGAGGTTGTGTGCAGCCAATACGACCTTTGTCAGCATACCCGGCTTCAGCAAGGTATTGGACCATTTGTGTCGTTTTGCCAGACCCAGTATCTCCAATGACGATGAGAACTTGATGCTGTCATATAAATTATTAGCGTCTGAACCCATGTTCAAAAGAGATGACATTACATCACCGATAGCTTGGAGTAGTGGCTCCCTGAGCTTGTAAATAGGTAAACTCTTTCGTTGGTCTTGGATGCTGAGTGCCGTAATTTCACCATATGTGGTTGCCTTGTTAAACGTCGACTCCCGCCACTTTGGAACTTCTCCTGCTTTCTGGTCCCTGAGATTGCCTCGAAGATCTTGCGCAAAAACTTTCTCAGAATCCTTTGCCATGGGATCCAGCCATGGGGCGCTGAAGTCGCGAGCCTCAGAGTCTGCACGTTCATTGACTTCTTGCTGACGGAGCTCTCTGCGTTCTTTTGCCAGTGCCGCACCACCAATAGCTGCTCTGTTTAAAGAGCCATCCGGCGCTTTGATTATCTTGACTGGACTAAGGTCAAGGGTGCGCTTCGTCTGTCCAGCTAGGAAAGCTGGTTCTTCCTCCCGAATCTCAACGTCCAGTTCCTCTTCTACTTCCGCGCGAGCCACCGGATTGCTGAAATCCGCATCCAAATCAGGATACTCGGAAGCATCCATGACGCCTGAAGATATGAGTTGTTTGATTTCCCAACGCTCGGGCGACGTGAGCCTTTTTGCAGACCGCACAGGATGCTCGTCCCGAGAACGTAAAGGTAAAGCATTTGCCCCGGAAGAGGCTTGTGCAGCGCGCTGTCGCTCTTCCTCCATCTCCGCCTCAGATTTAATGCGCAAGTGAGGTGTGAGATCACGGCCAGTGACTTGATCAACATCCTTCATGGAAAGTGTGACCCGATTTCCCGCCACGCTCATGACTTTGACTTTGACTTGCTGTCCTCTACTGAGTAAATCCGAAGCGGAATTCGCGCGTGCGCCTTGCTGGATGTTTGAAACGTGTACCATACCTATGACGTGGTGAAAACGAACAAAAATGTCAGTTTTTGGGGAACACGCACCTTCCACACGCCCAGCAACACCCTCAAGCTGTACAAAGGCACCAAAATCCTTCAAGCCAGATATACGGCCGCTGTAGATCTTGAATATGACTGGACGTTCGTCCAACGATACGCGATCCCTTCCCCCGTGCCTGTAATCGCTCCTTTGTTCGTAATATCGACCTCTATCTGGACTGCGACTCCGCCTACGGGGTGGGGACCGAGACCAAGATCGATCTCTGCGCCGGGGCATGGGCAGGCTGTCCTCCGTCTTCTCATCTCGTGCCTTCTTTGCGACACCCTCGAACTGAGCCATCATATCATCCACCTCCTTCATAAGCACGTCCTTGGTCATTTCTTGGTCTGGGAGGGAAAGACCAGGGAAGAGGCGCTTCTGATTCTCGGTATCTGTTTGGCCGTCGGCACCGCCGCGAGAACTAGCAAGGATGTTTGCGAGTTCTTTTGACCTCTTTTTATGCTTTGGATGCAAGCTTAGAACGAGGCGGTCGATGTTCTCGATAGCAGAGTCGGGAAGGGCACCATTTAGCTTGCTCTTGAAGTCGTTGAGGGAAGATGACGCGTCGTGAAGGTTAACAACATACTCTGCGAGTACCTTGTCATTGACTGCCAAATAGTTGAATATTTCCTGGGTTATTCTGGCAACCAAGGAAAGTAACTCGAGGTTGTACAAGTCGTCCACCATCGTAGAGGTTTGAGTGGGGACGTGTTGCTGACGTACTCTTCCATACTAAAGGTCGCAATAAAAGACCAAAGCCTTAGTATGTAGCTACTTTTTTGATCAAGTTATATATTAGAGAAAATTGTATAGACTACATAGCCAGTGTTATGCGTCTATGATACCGTCCACCTCTAAGCCGAGCCCACCAGACGAGAACGGCATGTGCCGAGAGAATGCCTAGCGACACGAACTTGCGTCGCCATTCTATCCATTGATTGCTCTGCTTTGGCAGCCATCTGGGTCACGCAAGTTATATCAGTGATGGGTTGAAGATGGGTACCGAGGACGAACCAGGTTAAGTGCAGAACCAGCTTTAAACCATTCGATCTGACCCTCGTTGAATGAGTGCGCGAGAGTAATTTCCTAGGTGACAGTTAATATCAAAATCGCATTGTGTAGAGCATTTAAAGTACTGACATCCTTCGTGCCATCAACATGCTTGGCAATGAGAGTCAAGTTCTCGCCAGGAGCAAACGACTCAAGACCGAGAATATCTACTTTGTCGTGTGGTTGGACCTTGTCATAGTCCTCGGGGTTGACGAATGTCAGGGCGAGCATACCCTGCTTCTTCAGATTGGTCTCGTGAATACGAGCAAACGAACGGACGATGATCGCAAGACCACCAAGGTAACGAGGCTCGAGCGCAGCGAGTTCACGAGAAGACCCTTCACCATAGTTGTGGTCACCAATAACCACCCACTTGATGCCATGGTCGCGGTAGTATGCGGCGGTTTGCGGAACACCATCATATTTGCCAGCAACCAGGTTCTTTACCTTGTTGGCCTCACCGTTTTCAGCATTGATGGCACCAATCAAGCAGTTCTCTGAGGTGAAGTGAGAAAGGAACCCCGGAAAGGAAGGAGATGCGACCCACGAGAGGTGTTCTGGAGATGGCCACGGTACTTGAGCCAAGATCCACCAGCACAAATGTGGTCCGTTGCTATCACACAATCATTACATTTGTCAACATCGTCGGGGGTCACTTACTGCACTTGCCCTTGACTTTGATCAAGACAGGGAGATCACGAGGAGTCTTGCCATCCCATGGCTTGAAAGGCTGCAGAAGTTGAAGACGATCACTCGTGGGACTAACGGCAACAACAATGGCATCGCGGTCCTGAGGGGGCAATTGGAGTGTATCCTGACCGGGGTCGTATCCACGAGGAGGAAGCTCATTGCCGGAGGGGTCCGAGAACTTGAAAGGTTTCCCGTCGGCGCCCGTGAGGGTGTCTGTAACGGGGTTGAAGGTGAGGTCTCCGGCAAAGGCCATTGCAGCCACGATATCCGGAGAGGCAACGAAGGCGTGTGTGGCGGGATTTGAATCATTGCGCCCAGTGAAATTGCGATTGTAAGAGGTGATGACTTGGAGGTATGAGAAATGCTAATGCTTTCCAACCAACGATGGGGAGACTCACTCGAGTTGACTTCTCCCATCTTGACATCTTGCCTATCCCAATTACCAATGCATGGACCGCAGGCATTAGCAAGGATGATACCACCAACGTCTTCGAAGGCGCCCATTTGACCGTCGCGCTCAATAGTGGCACGAATTTGTTCAGAACCAGGGGTGATCGTGAATTTGCTTTTCACTTGAAGACCATGTGCTGAAGCTTCCCTGGCAATGGAAGCAGAACGGGACATATCTTCATATGATGAGTTGGTGCATGAACCAATAAGGGCGGCTTTGAGCTCCCGAGGCCAATTGTTCTTCTTGACTTCTTCAGCGAACTTGGAGAGGGGGGTGGCAAGGTCAGGGGTGAAGGGACCGTTGATGTGGGGCTCAAGCTCAGACAAATTCTAGTCCAACATGGTCAAGATCGACACACGAAACATTAGGAATGTCACTTACAATGTCAATGACCTGGTCATACTCAGCACCCTGATCGGCTTGAAGGTTGTGAGAGAAACGTTGAGCATACTGGGCAATTTCTGAACGCTTGGTGGCATTCAGGTAGTCGACCATGCGATTATTGAAGGGAAAGAGCGATGTTGTAGCACCAATCTCGGCTCCCATGTTACAGACAGTAGCCATGCCCGTGCAGGAGAGCGATTCGACACCAGGACCGTAGTACTCGACAACGGCACCGGTTCCACCCTGGACTGTGAGGATACCAGCAACCTTGAGAATGACATCTTCAACACAACACAGTGAGCAACAGAAGAAAACACCATAATTTGTAAAACCAACCTTTGGGAGTTGTCCAGCCACCAATCTTTCCAGTCAAATTGATGCCAATGACCTTGGGGCACTTGAGTTCCCAAGGGATACCAGCCATCACATCGACAGCATCGCCGCCACCAGCACCACAGGCAACCATTGCAAGGCCCCCCGCATTAGGTGTGTGCGAATCAGTGCCAATCATGAGGCCACCAGGAAATGCATAATTTTCCAGTATAGTCTGATGAATGATGCCAGAACCGGGTTTCCAAAAGCCGATACCGTACTAGACGATTCTGTCTCACAAGAGCTATAATGTGACAGAAAAAAAACTTACTTTGGCAGTAGCTGTTGCCAAGAAACCGAATACTTCCCTGTTGATCTCGACGGCGCGCGCCAAGTCCTTAACACCACCAACCCGAGCTTCGACCAAATGGTCACAGTGGACAGTTGTGGGAACAGCAGTAGTATCCATCCCTGCCGACATGAATTGGAGGAGAGTCATCTAGATTTGATAAGTGTATATTGAACCGTACCGTGCGGAATGGCGTACCTGAGCAGTTGCGTCCTGACAAGCCACACGCTATGATAACAATAATCTTGAGAACCAGATGAAAGAGGTTGAACATACATCTGGACGGAGTTTGAGGTAGCTGACGCCCCGGACAAGATCCTGGTTGTGAGGATCATCCAAATGACCGTAGACAATCTTCTCCGACAACGTCAAGGGGCGACGCAATCTGAACAAGAAAGGGTCGTCAAGTCCGGACAGAGCATTCAAGAGGGTCTGCGTACCTTTCACGAACGATGGCGAGGTTGTCCTCGATGCGTTGATAGTTGATATACGCACCCTTCTCGAGGAGGGATATGGGAACCTTTGTGTCGCCGATACGAGGGGGGACGGCAGCGACAAAGTAGCGCATTGAGCGTAGAGCATGACGAGCTCTTGAAGCGCGAGTAAGCATGGGAACGAGGATACGGCAAGGTGAAAAAGTGCTGCTTAGATTTGCCCAACGGATATGCCACATGTCTGGGCCGTTTTTACGTTGGAGCGGACCGAAGTGTCGCCACTTTTACAGCTACTGGCAAAACCATGAATTTTCGAGAATTGACGTAGACTTTGTGTGTATACTGTGAAACAAATAAAACTAACCCAAATGTAGCTTAGCATCTGAGATTTCGATCACATGCAGCACAGACGAGTGAGCGCTTGAGCCTGCGAGAGGGCGAGCGGCAACAGCAGGACCATGGGCGTTAATACATGAGTACCCACCCATCTTGAGGAAAGCGATAGCGGGAGACTTCATAGTCTGCACGCGTGAGATTCAGAGGAGGTTGGTTAGGATTGGACAGAGGACATAATGAAAGACGAAATTTAAGTCGAAAGCTCCCGCTCAGGGATGTAGGTCCTAGTTGTAGTCACGGGGCGGCGGGCATGATGTCGCTAGATATTGGCGTCCTCGATCCTGATCGCCGTCAGAAGCCATGGGAGGTTCAAAATCGCATGTAGAGCACAGTTGGAAGAAGCAGTGGCAGCGACGCCGCTGAGAATGATGGTGAGTTCCTGCTGGGCGCGTGGCTGATTAGAACATCGATTATCGTCATACACGCTCGGAAGTTCGCTCAAAGTTTAAGTCGGATTCTCGAAAATTCGGCTTTTGCGGGTACTTAGCTGTAATTGGCGTAGATTTTACTGCCGAAAGGAGTGAACCGAAGTCGTGGCGTATCTACCGCAGCGTCATGGCGACTGAACGATTGCACATGAAACTTGTCGCAATAGGATCTTAGCGTTTTAGTAGCACGTCAGAAGTGCGGTGGGAGGCGACCTAACCTATGGATCATCAGGTCTGTCTGAGATGACCAGTATAACTTGCACACCCGACTTGGATCATTGCTGGCTTGATGGTACCCTAGTCAAGGTCCTCTGTGGTTCGACGACTCAAGAGAATTTCTTCTTTATTCTCCGACTTGACAGCGGTAAACATGATTGATTCAACCGAAACCGCAGTTTGAGACTGCGGTACCTGCATGCTAAAAGGGACAGCTGACTCTCTCTTAACCCATACCGCATCGGGACAATCGTGAGGGGTATGGGTTATGTGAGAGGTCAGTTTCAAATGGTGAAAAAATGTTAAGGTAGACGTCAGACAGATCCAGCAAACCTCAGGGTCAAAAGCGTGATTTTGTGTGACAAAAGACTTCAAAATGTATAGGATATTCGTACAAGACAGATAGCTACAATAAGCCAGCATCAAATTGTTGTAATCTACATTCTCAACCTTTTAATGCCTTTTCTTTTTTTTAATGTTACAGCAGCACGAGAAGATGAGCTTTCAGTGGTTAGCAGGAAAAATAAAATGTAGACCGTGTTACCAAACAATTGCCGTTGTGCCAAGCCAACTGCCCGACGCGACTAGTGTTGCCGCTGAAGTGAAGTAACTTCAAACTTACAGCGGCTTCATGGAAAAGTAAATTTGAAAAGTCGCGCCTCGGAGACGGCCGGGCAAGGACCCCGGGTGCAGCTGAGTGTGTGTGAAATGTGCATCACATGTCACGGCATCACGCTCCTTTCCTTTCGCCACATCATCACGGACAAACACAACAATACACTCAGACGGAATCCATTACTTCTCGGGGAGATGGAGATGGTACAATTGGTAAGTCATATGGTACCTTCATTTCATGCCTTTCTCTTACATTTGAAACAGCTAGAAATTGATTCTTTTTTTCTGTTTGAAATGTATTGCTGGTGAGAAACTTTGGCTCAGTACACTCTTGGAGCGTTGTACTGTAGTCCCTGTACTAGTAGCATTGATTATTGAACTTGGGACAATGGAATTGTGTATGAAGTTTTGAGCTTCAAGAAGCATTTCAAACATGATGTCAAAGAAACAAAGGTATGCTACAGGAGCTACTGGAATGAGGTCTGAGGTCCAAGAGTACATAAAACTAACTTCTCGCCAGCAATACATTT
>JBBPOH010000281.1:0-15876 GCA_038091335.1 Phylloporus arenicola | reverse complement strand
GAGTGATGCATCAGGTGGGACATATACGACGGGAGATATGTAGCGGGAGTTAACCGGCCGTAACAGTGCATCAGGGCGGGTAATGCATCAATCATTAACTAAGGTGCGATGGGACGAGTGGGAGGTAGTAACCGGTAAAGCATCGGGTGATGCCACCAACTAATTGCCTGAGGTGATGGCAGGCATCAATTGGCTTAGGCGGGACATGGTATAGTGATTGCATCAGGGTATAACAAGGAGTAAGTAAAGTATTGCATCGAAGCGCCCGGGTGAGGTGTCGCCCCATCTGTGTTCCCCCCTGCTCCCCTCAGTCGACTGCTACTGGACCTGCCACTCGTCGAAAACCATGAGGTTCATCATCTTCTCTTCATTGTTGTTGTCATCTCTCGTCTCGGCCAGCCCAAGCCTCAAACAACGCCAGTTGGCACGTACTTTCTCGCCGCGGAATAATGTGGACGTTTCCCTGTCCGTGCCAATCCACTCTCATCCTAACTCTTTCTAATTCGTCATTGTAGGAATCCTGCCTGTGTATCTGGCACCCCCTCAAGTTCTACCCCCGTCGCATCCCCGACAGCCTCGTCTGGGCCCCAGACTTCCTTAACCCTCCTAGCCTCTCTGGTCGCTCCCAACTTTGCACAAGATGGCCTGAACACAAATACGACAGAGGCTGGCGAAGTTGCTTCAGCCACGTCCACCAATAATTTCATCAACTGGTGTGCTACACTTCCACACCTTCCCATCACCAACGGCGAGCAGCTCACGAATGGCTCGTGTAACCCTGCTCCGATGGGCGCGATTCCTTCCACCACCAACATGCCGAGCTCCAAATTTGTCACACCCTGCAATCTCGCTGTTATTCCGCCCAACACCACGTTTGAGATCACGTTAGCTGTCCAAAACTTTGCGACGGGCTTCTTCGTCAATCTAGACCTCAATTACTTTTCAGCACCCCAGCAACTCGATCCAACCACTGGTCTTATCCAGGGTCATGCGCACGTCGTCATTGAAGCTCTTCACTCACTCAACCAAACTACCCCTACGGATCCAACCAAGTTCGCATTCTTTGCCGCGCTGAGCGCTAAAGCTGATGCCAAAGGCTATCTGTATGTCAATGTAACTGGGGGCCTTCCCAAGGGCGTGTTCAGGATGTCTTCTACTGCTACTGCCATGAATCACCAGCCCGTGCTCTTGCCAGTTGCGGAGCGTGGTGTTGCTGATGATGTGATTTATGTGAGTACAAGTTTTGGGCGTTTGTTGCCAAGAATGATGTAACACATTACTGCGCATTCAGTTTACAGTCAGTGCCAGCTAAGAGCCATGAATCAACACCACAACTCTAAACTCCCTTTCACACCATCCTCAGACCGCTACCACTTCTCATGCTGTCCCTACTAGCTGACTCACAAGATTAAACTAGAGAATCTTCCAACTCAATGGGACGTTATGTTTGCAAGTACTTTTATTTCTACATTCTTATTTTGTATTGGCGGGAATGTGATTATATCTCTCGATCGAGTGACTCGATGCAAGAAGTTTAAACTTTCCTTACGAGGATAAATGATCGACACGAACATTCGACCTTGCTTCACTCTCATTGTCCACTTCCTCCAACCGCGATCCTTGAAACAAGAAGCCATTAGAAAAGTTCCTTGTTCATCGTATGTGTTTAGCATTGCCGATTCTTGGCGTCAGTCACGGACCCGAATAAATTGCAGCGTTCTTGATCATGTCCGAATCGAGGAGCACTATCATCATCAAAGTCCCCGCAACGTCTGCCAACATCGGACCAGGCTTTGATGTAGTAGGGCTCTCTCTTTCTCTGTACTTGACGCTCACAGTCAAATTCGGACCACCCTCTGCTGACCTCGTAAAAATCACTTATTCGGGAGAAGGAGCCGACGAGGTCCCCCTCAATCCCTATCAAAATCTGACGACCCGCGTCGCGCTCTACGTCCTGCGCTGCAACAACCACCGCTCGTTTCCTCCAGAGCTCGTCAGCATCCACGCTGACAACCAGATACCCTTTGGCCGCGGTCTCGGCTCCTCGGGTGCCGCCGTCATCGCAGGTGTTCTCCTCGGCAATACACTCGGACAACTCGGTCTGTCGCGTGAACGAATCCTCGACTATGCGTTGATGGTCGAGAGGCATCCGGACAACGTGACAGCAGCGCTCATCGGTGGTTTCGTCGGATCGTACCTCCGCGAGCTCGATCCCGTCGCCAGCGAGGCTGCCCAAGTCCCGCTGTCAGAAGTTTTACCAGAGTACCCTCCCGATGCGGGAGAGGAGTGGGGACTGTCTCCGCCCGTGCCACCCTTTGGCATCGGGCACTTTGTTCGTTTCGGCTGGAACCCTGCGATCAAGGCCGTGGCGATCATACCCCGATTTGAGCTGAGTACCGCGAAGGCGAGAGAGGCTTTGCCCACGGAATACTCTCGAAAGGATTTGGTGCGTATGCTTTGTGCGCGTATCCTTAGATCCGGATCGGCTGAGCGAGTTTAGATTTTCAACATGCAACGGCTTGCTGTGCTCACAACTGCGCTCGGACAATCACCAGCGGATCCCGAACTCATATACGAGGCAATGAAGGATCGTGTTCACCAACCTTATCGGAAAAAGCTTGTATGTGTTTTCCGTGTTATGGTCCACCAGCAGCCGCTAAGTGAGGCATAGATCCCTGGTTTACCCGAAGTGACATCGTCGATTACCCCAGAAACACATCCCGGTTTACTCGGGATCTGCCTCTCTGGAGCAGGGCCAACCATCTTGGCCCTCGCAACTCACAACTTTGAGGCCATCGCGGAAGGGGCTCGTTCAATATTCGCGACAAAAAATATCGAAGTAGACTGGAAGGTCCTAGAAGTTGTTGGTGGAAGTCAGACTTACCCATTGGGGGTGAACTAGATAGATATCACAATACCGGGTTACGCAGAATAGAGCCCATCAATGATCATTACTAGTCTATAAATACTGTATTCGAACATGCATGCATCGTCACAGGTATTATGCCACTGGGTATCCTCTAATCCAACACCGCGTCAAATTCTAAACTTTAGCGTTGAGACAGACAGCCCTCATCGCAACCAGGGATGCCGAGCTGCCGTCGAAAGGTAGATCAACCGTAAACATGACGTCGCTGCGGTCGCTGTTCAGGTAGACAGGGAGTGTGACCAAATTACTGTGGTCTACGTCTTCTTCTTGTACCCAGCGAATCTGAGATGCGTTCAGATGAACGGCCTCGCCATCATTGAGCACGAGCTTCCCGACTTCCGCGTTCCACGCAGCTCCCTCCAATGACAAACCTGAACCATCATGATCAGAATAGCCAAGCTAAAAAAAACCATTATCTCGTACCATCGACAATGAACGCTCCTGGGTTGTTCATTTGACCAATGTCTAACCGGAGACTCAATGTTTCCAGACTCCAACGCTTGCGGTGAGCGACAGCTTGCCGAGTAGCCGTAATATATGCCTCCGGGAAGAATAGACCGCCAAGCCAAACTTCAACGTCAGACAAAGACTGCTGCATCGTCGTTATCCCGCCTAATTGAGCCAGGCGACGAGAAAGATCCGGAATCCACTCCGAGACTGACATGGCCTTGGGAACCTTGTATCGCCTCCAGTGTGTCGGAATAGTACCTTGGTCATGTCAGTTTGCTTTCGATCGTGGTAAAAGGAGGGCATCGACTCACCTTTGGTAAGGGAACTCATCAAGGCACGGAGGTGGTTAGTCTGCTTCAATTCACCCTCGCACACCTTGACGACATCTGCAAGGTCCTTGCGAACCTGCTCGAGTAACTTGCGCCCAATAGACCCCTCTCGGAAGAATAGGCGATACAATGGATCTGGATTGTCGCTCGATTGTTTGGGTAGTATGTTCAGAGTCTAGATAAAAAGTGTCAGTGATAGGCCCATGTCATGAAATATATAGTTTACCGATGGGAGCTGGGTCAGCCATTCGCGACAACGTTCATGCAGGTTGCGCATCCACGCAGGTTGTTGTGAAGGCCGACTCTTGGAAGGGCTACCCGTACTTGGCACGTCATCTTCGTCATCGGTCAGGGTTCGCATCTTTCGTAGCTTGCTGAGGAGCTCGTTCCCTGTAACAAAGTGAGCACGTGCGCATGGAGCCAACCTCAAGCAAACCAACCTTGAGCAATAGCGATGACTCTTTCTGCGGTTGGCGGCAATGTCAACCACGACGGTGGTTCACGATCCGGCAAACCTTGCACCCACGAGAGGAAGTGCTCGAGTTTAGTGCCATCAGGAGCTTCAAGGACTTGACTACTATTGATACTGGGCACGAGGTTAAAATCCACATTGTAGGCAGCTGGAGTGAACAATTTGTCGACGAAAGCATCGAGAATGCGTTGATCGAAGTCGCTATCGACACGCCCACCATACACTGACTGTTTGATGAGGGTCCGGAGTGCATCCCATGGAATCGTGGCGGGATCAACATTAGCCCTCCCTTTGGCAACAGCGTTGAGCCACGTGTCAATAGTGCCAAAGGCGGAGGCCATATCAGAGTCGTTAAAGTCGTACGTTTGGCTCCATCCCAGTGGAACATATCGTAGACGTTCTTGTACAACTGCATGGAACCATGCAAGGAGGAAATACAAACGGACCTTCTCCGCAGGTCCTTGAGCGAGGCGTTGAGGGGGGATAGATCCCAGCGAGTCGAGCAAGTTGGCCTTCACTCCTGGTGGTGGCTCGCTCATGATGATGCGGGACTGCCGGAGTATATTGACAGGGATGGACGGGTTGGCTTCCATGGTCAAGAAGAGGCGGAAGTTGCGATGAGGGCTGAGAGTTTGCAGTTTCTTCTCCAGTTGTCCTAGCCATGAAGGGGCCAAGTGGACATTCTTGAGAAGGACCCATGTCCCTTGTCTTGATGCTGCAGCAATGGCTTGATCTGCGAGAGTAAAACCCTCCTGAGAGCCCATGGCAACCGAGGAAGACCGCGCTCCAACGGTCTGAATGAGATGCTCAACACGGTAGCTGGCATCGTAGCCGGTCACGGATACTAGAGCAAGTGGAGTTGTACCGGGAACCTCGTTTGCAACCATGGCGCCAAGGTCGAGGTCGGAGGATAGGTCATTCTGGAAGACGGTTCGCACAAACAATGCGGTGGATTGCAAGAGGCGATCAGGTCGCAAGCACTTGATGATAAGTATGGAACGAAGGGCTTCCACAGCAGCTGTGCGAACGTTAGAACGCGCAAGATTTGCTTAAAATGGATGAACTCGTACGTGTGCTTGGCTCCCAAGGTAGAGGTACGATCGTTTCAGGATTGGCAGATTGTAGGAACGGAACCCAGTTTTCAGGGCTCTCGAGAACGTTGTTCAGAACGGGTTTGAAAAGGCTTTGTTTTGCATATTCCTCGAGGTGCATCATCTGCTCTGGGGAGAGTACGGAAGAGACCTGTTCGCCAGAGGACGCGCCAGGCTTTCCGACGATTCCTTGTCCGCTTTCGAGGAGGTACTCGAGTTCGTCGGTGATATCCTCCACACCTCGCAGCTTCACTTGCGCTAAAAGAACAGCGAGCATGACATGATCACGGTGAAGCAGAGCTCGTGAGGTTCGCCTGTACGCAACCAGGAAAAGGTCGTTCAGTAGAATCTCCCGTCGTCTGTGGTAGTCGGTGACATTCTTCAAGTTGGGGTTATGGTGAAGCACGTAATCGAAGATGTCGAGGAAGAATTGAAGGGAGAATTGGTAAAAGTGATTGACGAGGTTGAGTTGTTCGAGAATGAAGAAGACTGAACTGCAGGCCTGTGCCAACGGCAGGTACTCAGCGGTCACCTGCTCAACTTCCTTCATGACAATGTCCGTCTCTTCCACCTTGCGTGTAATCTCTGCAGCCTCCCGTTTCAACGTTTCCAACGTGCCAATGACTTTGTCGTCGTCAAGAATATTTCCCGTCGATTCATTGAGAGCTTGGAGGAGCAATTTCTCCAGCGTTCGGAGACGGAGCCGGAACTCGCCTTGAGCTTTCATGAGATCCGTTCGCTTGCGTTCGGTATCAGGCCGTTCCACCTTGAGCACTTGATCCAAGGATTGGCTTTGAAGACTGCTGCGGGTCATTGTGAAGTTGACAAACGTAACCCTGCTGCAAATGTCGGGGGAGAACTCGACCGACGGGTCCCGAGTCGAGAGGAACATGGTAAACGCAGGGGAGAAATCAATGTCTTGGTTGCCAATACGGATGAGCACACGACCGCCCGTTCTACGAATCTCCTTGTTCAACACGGCATTCAGGATGGGATCCAGATGCTCGACGTCTTGGATGAGAATAGGATTACCGAAACGCAGGGCACTCTCCAGGACCTTGAGGAATGCTTCATCCAGGAAACTCGTCACCGTGATCTTGCGTTCCTTGTACTCGTTGAGCAAGAAAGTCGTTGCCTGGCCAGTGGGGTCGATCATCAACGGGTAACGGTTGAATCGCTTGAGCATAATCGCGTTTTCGGTGGTCAGGTTGTCGGCCGGGAGCGATTTGGACTGCCAGCTCAAGCGATCATCCGCGGTTGAGAGGTACTCCGTCAATGAGAGTTCCGGCTTGAACTTGAGGTTGCCTTCGAGAAGATGGTTCGACCAATCCTGCCACATCACTTCTCTGTAATGCTGGTCGAAGAAACCCCCATATGCGAGGAAGGCTGCAGACAGCAGCACATCACCAACAATGGTGCTCATTTCCGCATCAAAGGTGCGACTCCCGGACTCCCATCGTCCCTTCTCCGAGGATAAACTTTCAAGAAGCTTCATGCTACGATCAACCTTACTCTGTACCCGCTCCATCTCCGATTTGATTGCCTGCGTTTCCGAAATGAGCAGTGCATATTCTTCCTTGTACTTGGCAATCTTCGCTTCCAGTTCGGCAACGATCGTGATGATTTGAGCGGCTTGTTTCTTGGTCGTCTCGGCTTGGTTTTCAAGGGACTGCACCTCGTTCCGTAGAGGCTCAACCTTGTCGAGAATTTCAGAGAAGCGGACCTGGGCAAGCACCCACTTGACGAGAGGACCACAGGCTTTACTGGCACGTTGGACGTTCTCAAAGTTAAACGACGGCCGGCTCAAGAAATCCTTTTTCATGAGCTCGCGGAGGGACTTTGTCATCTGGTTATTTGTATCAAAGTTGACGATCCTCTGGATGAAGTCGTCCCGACGGATAATACCCTGAACCGTCCGCCAG
Source organism: Phylloporus arenicola (assembly GCA_038091335.1). Lineage (NCBI taxonomy): Eukaryota > Fungi > Basidiomycota > Agaricomycetes > Boletales > Boletaceae > Phylloporus > Phylloporus arenicola. The sequence goes on along the minus strand of JBBPOH010000281.1, from coordinate 8,683 downwards.
CTATCGATCTTGTGCCCGAGAATCGTGCAGACAGACTCCATAGCAAGTTTGACGGCTTCGGGCGGGTTAGCCATCGTCCTGACTTCTTGTAGATGTTGCCTCTTGATGTTACTGACGGCAGCCTGTGCTTCTAACACAGCGGGTTCTGCGTCCGCTAGGTCAGCCATGACAACAGCACGACGTTGTGCGATGAACTTGTCCTGCTCAACCAGAGCAGCTTGGATTTCGATAGACGCAGCCTTCTTCTGTTCAGCCTCCTGCTGGTCCGCAACCATGCGCTTGAGCTTCTCATTAGCTTCCGTGTTCTTGGCTTGAAGTTGTGATCGCTTTGTAGCAAGGCTCTTGCGAAGCTCCTCGACCTGTGTCACTGTATCCTTGAGTTTATCAAGACCAACATGGAGGTGACGTTGCTGTTCCTCGAGCTCGTCGCGCTTCTCGTTGTAAAGCCTGACGTAGTGGTTGATGCTAAAGAACACCAGTCACGCCAATGATCCATCCCAACAGAGTGAACAACTTACAAATCGAGATAGTGTCGAGGCGTAACATAGTTGTAACGGCCTTGCCGACGACTGATACGCTGGTTGATCTGGTACATAGACAAGTGGACATAGACAAGGGCATTCACGACAGCAGTGCGGTGAACCGGAGGTACGGAAAGTTCGCGATAGGCAATAGGGAAATGGACAGGTGGAGAGTACGACGCCAGATCCAAGTCCAACGTATGGGTGAACTCCATGCCAACTTGGTAGAATGCCTGATCTGACCAGTCGCCAAACCAGTCGAGGACACAACGGTTGAACAAGGCAGGTGATGTGGCGGCACGAGACGCAAGACCGTTTTCCGGTGGGTTCATGGTGAAAACGACATGGAGATTTTTTGCAACTTGCTGAGTGAACCATCTGTACAGTTCTTCGTGCGAGTCGAGCATCAGCCCATCTCTTTGTGACCCTTCCTTGCATGCCGTCATCAAAGCGGCATGTTCGTCACCCTCGAATAGACCTGGCACTTCGGCGTTCGCGAGAAGCGTGTTCATACGTTCCAGGAAACCAGAATCGAGCACATTGGATTCGTCCATGATGAAGCAAATCTTCTCGCCCTTGCAACCAGCACGTCTCAGTACTGTACGGAGGTCATCGTCAAAGTCGTCGCCGGTGTACTTGTTCGAGACTTTGATCTGGAAAATGCTCAACCCATTGAGCCAAGCAACGAAACGAGATAGCGTTGTCTAAACAGGATCGTCAGCCTTGTGGTACTTTGAGAGTTTCGTCTATTACCTTGCCACTGCCGCTTACACCAATCAACAACAAGTGGCCTTGGACTTGGCGGAACACACGATCGATCCTGAGTACATGATCAAGCACGTCGTTGAAAAGAACCAGAGGAACATCCAATTCTTCCTCGTAGAAGACGCGCAAACGAGCCTTTGTGTACTCGCGGAGAACCTCTCTGTCCACAGGAATGTAGTCTTTCGAGGTCCAATTCGAGAAAAGAATGGGTCTATTCAGAGCTTCGTCACGATTGATGGTAGGGAAATGTTCCAAAGCAGCAAGGTCAATATGTTCGTCCGTCCATTGTTTTTCTTCTTCCGTGACGAGTCGGTCTTGGAAGAGACGTAGTGCTTCATGGGCCCAAACACGCACCAAACCCTCTACGGATAGGATCTCCAGAGGGCGGATAGCTTCGTAGATACCCCGCACCCATCTCGTAAGTTCACGAGGACTGTAGACGTAGTGGGCTTGGATGTCAGAAGTGAAATGTTTTTGCGAAGCGAGATAGAAGGAGACCATCGCGTCTGTGAGAGGCTCGGCGTACGCGCGCAGCGTCGGGATCACCTTGAGAAGGGCGCGGTTATATGTACCATAAATTTGTTTGAGCGAGACCTCTCCTGGATAATCCACCATGACAAGCGGGGCATGACGAAGGAAACGGTGACTGAGGGGAACACGGCCAGGATCGGTAGGCGGGTTACATGCACCGACGAACTGAATACGCTCGAGTTTAACCCACGACATGTCACTTGCACGCCAGTATCCCCCACATTCAACCAACTGGCGCAAGAACGAGATGACTCGTTGGGTGCCGTACTTGTCCTGAGCGGGGAGGTTGATTTCATCACAGAACACGACCAACCAGCGGCCAATCTGAACTGGCGCAAGGATGACACCGTTCGGGGTCTTTCTATACTCGCAGTATTGTTCAAACGTCTTGAGAATGAGTTCGGGTGTGGTAGCGCTGGAGAAGTTGAGGCCGACGACTTCCATGTCGGGGAGTTTGCGAAGCGCGCTAAAGAGTGTCATAGTCTTCCCCGAACCCGGAGGTCCACATAACATGAGCGGTTTATGTTCAGAAAGCCATGAGTACAGGACTTCCTCGTGGCGCACAGTGTCCATGGTTGGAACGACAACATCAGCTGCAGTGACGGAGTGGGCATCAATTTCGATTGAAGGAACCTTGGACTGCCAAGCAATCCAATCCGAAGTGGCAATTTGTACGTCAAAGTCGATGAGAGATGCTTCAGCAGCCATCGGAGGTAAGTCGATGCCGGTTTGTTTGCGGAGGAAGTCGCCCATCTCTGCACGTAAGTCGAGCTTAGCATCACCGGAAAATGCCCAAATGATGCTGGCGAGTAAGCGCTTGGTGACGTATTGTTCGACCTTTTCTGGAGGAAGCGGGAAATCAGAGTGTTGAATATTGTACTCGATGATATTTCGCGCAGTTTTGTTGAGCAAGGAAAAGAGGGTGTGAAGCGCACGAGTAGTCGTAAAGTCCATGATGTGGTCGATAGATTCCGCAAATTCCAGAGCAGAGCTGACGAGTTCTCCATCCGCAAAGTAGCGTTCAAGGATACCCGCAATCTGAACCTGAGTAGCAAGATGGGCAGAACCCGAAGATTCGGCGCCAAGAATGTCGGAACGACGTCCCGGTACATCGGCGGCGTCCTCGTCGTCCGCGTCCAAAGGTACAGATGAAAGTGTGTTGAGGTAGTGGCGATAAACCATCGAAGGCTCGATGACATCTTCACTAAACCAGATCATACCACAACGACTGACGGTAGCGAGAGTTGCATAGCGCAAGTGTTCGACTTCGAACATGATCCGGACGTTGGGAGGCAAGTTCAGGCGCTCGCCATTCGGGAGTGTAAGTAGCTTGTTGTCATCGAGGACACTGTAGATTGATAAGTAAACTATCCATTATTCGACAAATAAACCAACCTGTTCAAGTTCTCGACCCACTCCGGATCGACGTCTCCATCGAAAATGATCCAGTGTCGCTTGGAACTCTCGCCACGTACATCATCCACAATCTTGCGCAAGATATGGGTGAACAATCCGTCATTCCACTCGCGCGTGGTTGGATCAAGCGTTCCGTAGAGGGCATCCTTGTGAATTGCTTTAGGATCGATGACGTACGCAACACCTTCAGTGCCATCGAGTCTTTCCAGTGCTGAAAGCAGGACCTGCCATGCGTTTGTTTTTCCGGTGCCAGAGGGACCGACCATCATGAGACCATGTTGGATCTTCTGGATCTGGTACAGCTGCAGAATCTTGGCAATCCACCGCTCGCCATCCACCAAGCGCCTTTCGGCACAGACCTTCAATATTTGTTCGCGCAGTGCCTCCAGATCGACAGGAACATAGTCTGTACCGGGGAAGACATCTGCAAGTAGGCTATATGTGGTCATCTATTTAGCGCGCAAGGGACCCGTGCCATCGTTAATCCATACCTAGTCAGCAGAGGTACGTCATCGGCGACCAACTTCGGAACGATTGTCTCCGTGACACTTTGGATGACAATGATCTGTTCATAAATGGCGTCCGAAAGTCCATTGACACTGTCCGTATCCTCCAACTTGGCATTCTGCAAACGTTCACGTTTCAGGATACCTGCACTTGCGAGGACGGCCTTTAGTGCACGCAAGCCAAAGTCGTAATGTGGTTGGGGCGAAAGCTGCTCATCGCAAAGGTTGAAGAAGGGTACAATCTTGGACGCGAGGGATTCGGCAGTTCGGAAACCTTGAGAGAAGAGCATGACTTGAGCAATAAGCTCGCGATCGGGTCGTGTCATCGCCATCCTAGAGACTAGTCAGGGTGGTCACGAGTATGGCCGAAAGTCGAACGCACGGTCTGAAAAGCTTTGTCAAGTTTGGCGGCAAAGTCGATCGTCCAGCGTAATTGGGGTTGGTAGTGATGAAGATACCTGGTTGATATGCTCAGCGAGGCGCAACCACAGCTTCGAAGAGCATACCGATGTTCTTGTTGATCTTCAAACTCTTCCCAACGAGCTCAATCTCAGTATTGGGATTCTTGACAAGGGAGGCGAGTCCCTGCTGGATACTCTGCACCTGCTGCGAGACAGCACTCAGAATACGTTCCTCCAATCGGTTGAACTCGTCAAAACAACCCCACGCTCCGACTTGACAAAGACCAACGAAGATTCGGCCCATGGCCTGGAAATCGAACGTCTCGTCACAACAGAATACCAGAACAAATCGACCAAGTTGAACACCAAGGGCCTTGACGGATTCAGTTTTACCTGAGACAGATTGTCAGACAACACTTCCACCGCATGGGAGTCGATGGACGTACCTGTTCCAGCCGGGCCAAATGGAGAACCACCAAGCTGACTGTCCAAAGCCTGGGTTAGCGTGAGGTAGACTCGATCCGTCAGCGGTGTTTGCACGAGACGATCAGGAACACCCAAATACTCCCACCCATAAGGGAACGCCGCGTTTGCAACTCGGATGGCTAGACGGTCAAGAGGGTTCTCGGCTGATCGTTCCAAATAAAAGCGCATTTGTGAGAGCCACGTGAAAGCCTTGGTGTCGGTGACCCATTGTTGGATAAGAGCACGCATAACGTCTCGTTGATGGACGAGTTCAGTGATAAGATGTTCACATTTTCGACGGGTGACGGGGCTGAGTTCCTGTAAGACGATGTCGGCGAGGAGATCAAGAGCCTGAGAAATCGTTGCAAGAGGTCCTTCGGGGAGATTGCCTGATTCCAGAGAACCCTCGACTGACGTGGTCCAAGCAACCTGAATAGCCAATGTAACGAGCTGGGCAGGATATTTCTCCATCCAGTACATGAGTTGATCCATATTGAGTGGGGATCCAGTGCCGTAGAACGATTGCAGTTCACCGACAGCATCGCAAAGTAAATCGGCCAACGAGAGTCGCATCAAGGCTTCCAGTCGAGCAAGCCAATCATTGATCTTTGGATAATCTTTCAACAGAATTGGCTCGCTGAACCGGACTTCCTCTCCCTCACGCGAAGCCATGCCCTGAATTTGAGTAAGGTCGTCGTCGAGCTTGATTGTGGAGATACCGGCGAACATCTTCTTGAGGTGCTTCATGATGCGTAGGATATCCTTGCTGTTACCGATTATCTCCAGCAAATCTTCGTCACCAACGAAGTAGAATCGCGGGAATGATGCCCGCTCGCGTTCAAGGTATTCACCAAGAGCCTTCTGAATTTTATTCAAGAGGTCAGCGAGACGCTCCAAGCTCTTTTGTATTCCTTGGATATTCATGACGTCTACGACGAACGGTGACTTGTACACCTTCTTCATGACGCTCAAAAACTCGGCGTTGATGTTCTGGAAGCGAGCGCTTTCCACAGGGAGAAGGTGCTTGATGTCCGCACTCCCAGAAAAGATGCCCTCCAAGTATACCCATTGACGCTGAACATCGATCCAAACATCTTTTGTAAATGTGAGAAGTGTCGCACGGAGAATATAACAGCGCCCATCTTACCAAACAAAACGTGGATCCTGTTGAGCTTCTCTTCCCAAGAACCGGCCTTTGACGATGTTAGCAAAAGAGGTAATGTGTGTATTAAGCCAATACCTCCTCCTCAAAGACTGGAAAACAGGGTCAGCTTGGTGTTATTGCGCCAAATTATCTACGTACCTTTATAATACGGAGAAAGCTTCATCGCGGTCAACGAGTTAAGATTCTCGCTACACTTGGTGAAAAGATCATCCCAGCCTCTGACGGATAGCATGAACAACGTGTTGCGAGTAGAATAGATGCGAATAGCCCGTACCTAATAAGTCGACACTTGTTTTGGTAGTTCACCAGATCAAGCGTGTAATTGGTCCACGTCTCCTTGACTTGTTTGATATACTCCTCAAGCGCCATCTATGAATAGCGTCAATGAAGAGCAGGTGAGAGAGCCATGAGATACGTTACCTCTCCCTGAGCTTGTACGATGACTTCCCGAATGATAATTTCATTCTTTTTCAGATCCAAGTCGTAAACATTTCCCAGAGTCATGCTGTGTGCACGTCAGAGAAAGTGAAGAACAGAAAGACGAGCAACTTACACAGGGAGACTGATTTGCGAGGGCAGCCTCAATGCCTTGAACAATTGCTTCCAATGTCTATCCTTCAACGCTTCAGACTTTAGGTCGGAGATGATCGCGTTCGACTTCAAAAGGCCTCTAAGGACATCCTGAACGTATTCGAATGCCGCGTACTGCCGCATACGCGTGGGCATGTCCTTGGTCGAAGACAAGAGCCCGTCAATTTGCTGCCTCAACTTCCTCGGCTGTACGGTCGCCCATGACATCTCTCGCAGCTCTCCAATCTGGCTCCAAACGCCCGAAAGTGCTGTCCAGACGGCCTTGAGGTCCTTGAGTTCCTCGAACACGGGTTCTAGGCGGGTATGACGCGTCAACTCGAGGTCGAGAGCCTCTTTGGCCCTGCACACGAGGTCGTATTCTTCCTTGACACGATTCAGTTTTCCTTCGAAAACGTTGATGGTATTCGTAGCAGTATCAGCGCGCATGCTTCCTTGCACGGGACGTGTCTGTTCCCATTCTGAGATAATATCGTTGATCTTGTTTTCTACAATCTTGTCCTCGGCGACGATCTTGAGCTGCAGTCCAGCTAATAAAAAAAGAAGTTAGGGAAGAAAGACACGATGGCAGACGGCTTACCGAGCTGCTCCTGGATGGAATCGTTCTTGCGCTTGAGGATCTCGTTGTATGCGCTCCATTCTCCTCGGAGTTGGTCGCTGTAGAGCCAGTCGTCGGGGAACTGGTATCTGAAACGCTCGAGTGTCTTCTCGCCGTTTGCGCAGAGCTCAATCATGGGTCCCCATGTCTTGGTCTTGCGCTTGAGGTCTTGGACAAAGGTGATAAAAGTGACCGCGGCTGCGGTGGATGAGTTGGAGGGACTGAACGCCTGCGTGGACGCGGTCAGGGCTGCTCGGTGCGATGTGCGAGTGCTTTACCTCCATGTTGTGGACGTGAAAGTAGTAACCCAAGTTGAGCCACTGGGAACTGATTGGATAATCACTAGTATCTCTTCCTCGACGCTCAACTTGCCAGCCATGTCGGGACGTCAGCAGCGCGTGATGGTTCAGCCCATCGTACGCAGTCTCTTGATTGATATATTGTAGCTGATTGCCCCATCTTAGAATGTTATCTTCAAAAACTTGCAACAGGTTAGTTTCCTCGAGGCCATCTTCATCACTGACGCGCATCTACAGCAATCAAAAGTAGTGATATGGCTGTACGATAATATCGAGATGCGAATTGAGGGGCGCATCATTGTACGTCCCCTTGAGTCATTCCTAGATCACTTCCAGCATTAAATCGTCCCTTGCAAAGGCGATTTCTTTCCCTCCGTGATCTTTTGCGCTGATTCTACTCATCAGGGCTTTGATGAGTTCATGAATGTTGTCATTGACGAAGCAACAGAAGTGTATGTCAAGGACGCAAAACCGCGGCGAGAACTTGGTACGCTTTTTCGTCCTTCTCTGCCAGTTGTGCTACATTTCTCTCCAGGTCGCATTCTCCTCAAAGGTGACAACATCACCCTCATCCAACAAATAGTATGATATCTCTGTAAAATTCCCTGCTGTATACTACTGTCTTGTCAATACATATCACAGATTGTATATGGGTACTAGCCGGGCCAAATTCAACGCCTGCCTGCACAACGGACACTCTGCCTTTTCCCTGCCCCATCCCACGATACAATTCCAGCAAAACAAGTGTCCGCATTCCGTCGCACAACTGTCCGTTCTCTCTTCCAAGCAAAGCGTACACTTCCGACTGGCCCTTTCCCCAGCAGGTATAGCGCTGACGTCCAACACCGTGTTCTCGTCCTCCTCGGCGGGCTTGGTGGGCACATTCTCGGGATCCACGTGCTCCAGCATCGTGCTTACAAGTCGGTCATCAATAAACATCTCCCGTGTCTCGTCCAGACTGCGTTTTCCACGCGACTTCTCAGTAGCACCCTGACCCCTTGAGCGTAGGTGGTGCACAAGTCGGTAGAGTAGACGTATGAGGATGAGAATCCCGAGGAGAGAATAGGACGGCGGACGTATGTGTGGGTTCTCTGGCGTGGACGAGATCTACGAGTCCATCTGAGTAACATCCAAGGCGACAGAAAGACTGGAGAATCACATGCCGGATACCCAATATCCGCTTGGTCAGGTCATAGTACGTGCCCCGGAGGTAGAAAATGGCGAGATTGACCTCTGCAGCCACCTCGAGACATGCAGGCAGCACGCGAAGAACGCGTGCCACCTTGGGAGACAAGGAGCTGAGATGGGAACCCCATCTCGCGAGGATATATGAAGGTAGGGTTGGAAGGAGGACCAGGGCTATCCGCGAAGCTCTAGAGGGCGCTCTACCACTAGACGCAGAATGTCGCCAAACGTCTGTGTATTCTT
>JBBPOH010000280.1:0-15915 GCA_038091335.1 Phylloporus arenicola | reverse complement strand
CGACGCGTGGTTTCTCACCTCGACGTGTCTTCTCCCAGACAAAAAAACGCCGTGGATTGGAAAAGACGAACTGAAAATCATGCACGAGCGCCTGTGACAGATGGCCGGCGGGGCCAGATCCGAAGGCACCCGACTGACATCCCCATCATCTTTTCTACAGATCATGGGACATGTTGGTATCCCTCTGACCGTGAGTGCTTGTCGGCCTCATCCAGTGGTGCCGGGAACAAAGGCGCCAGGACGTGCGCAGAGACAGCGCGAAAAAAAGGTGCATCGTCTCTCGCCGTTGACACAGATCACAGGGCCTTGGCTACACTGAGGCTTGGATCGACCTCTCTGGGATGAATTGCACCCTGGGTTCCTACCCGGCGTGACGTGAGTGTATCTAAGCGCCTACGGCGTGTGTCTTGTTGGTAAGACAAGGGGAAAAGCGTTGCAGATGGGAACAATCATGATAATTCACATGATGAGCGGGTAACCGAGATCGTTGAAGTCGCCTTTTTTTTTCCTGTCCGTGGCCGTGGCCCAGGCATGTCAGTCAATGTTATCGGCTTGATTGCATGATTGACGCGTACCTGACATCTGTGCTTGTGCGAGAGTTGGAAATTGCATACCTGTACTTCTTTCCACGCGTGTCGCTCCCTACCCTAACACACAGGTGCTGTGATATATGAGCGGCCAGGGTAGTTCGCCACCGACGCTCATTGCGCATTTCATTGGCCAGACCACAAGGTACCACCATCAATGAAATCGCCGCTCGTCTGATGATTGCGGTGACGGGATAGATTTGCCCTGTGCAAAGCGACAATCTGGGGCGATACCCATCGAGTCTCCTGACGCATGACTCTGCCCGTGGCTTACAATCCAACCGACGTCATTTCCGAGGGTCGTGCAAAGCCCAGCACCATCTTGGGATACGTTTGTAAGGCAAACCGTTGTATTCCGTGGAGCGGCGAGTCCCAAATACTGTAAGAAGACGCGTCTTTGTAAAGCCCGGGTCGGTTGTGACGTTGCGTGTGAACGCGTGAGTGTCTAATTGCCAGTAAAGGAAATACCCCTATCCAGTCTCACTAAGCGTTGACGATCCAGACGGTATAAAACAACTTGAAATCCAGCGCAGCCTCAATCCGTTCGCTTGCCACAATCATGAACTCGGACAAAGCAATCCAGATCAGCCCACGCCGCAGCAACGAGCGGGGCCACGCAGACCACGGATGGCTCAAGACCTTTCATACATTTTCTTTCGCCGGGTTTGTTCATCATCGTCCTTCTCATCCTCGACTGACCTGGCAAATCCTAGCTACCATGATCCGCGCCACGAGTCGTACAGCGTCCTCCGCGTCCTCAACGAAGATCGCGTCGCCACCAACACGGGATTCGGCACCCACAGTCACAAGTATTATGAGATATTCTCCTACGTGATCGATGGAGAGCTTGAGCAGTAGGCCATCTCCCCGCATTCATCGACACACCGATGGCTGACCCTGCACAGCCAAGACTCTATGGGCAACACGGAGATCCTCTCCCGCGGTGCGCTCCAGATGACGTCCACGGGAAGTGGGATATCCCATTCCGAGAAGGCGCACGGAGGGAATGACGTTCATTTCTGCCAGATCTGGGCGTCGCCCCGCTCTGGCCAAGGTCAGGAAAAGCCCGCGTACTTCACGAGGTGCGTCTTGTCCACCGCTTCTGAGGCCAAGCGCCGATCTCTCCCCTAGACATTTTACGGACGAAGAGAAGAAGAATAAGCTAGTGCTGCTCGTCGCGCCCAATAATTCTGCTGGGACGTCGCTCCGCAGAGAAGACAGCGGACCCGCGCCGATCCGATCCGAGCTTCGGATGTATGCCTCTTTGATTCATCCAGGCGTCTCGCTCGTCCACGCACCGGTCGGAAACGGTCAGACTGGGAAGAAGAAGGGATACATCCACGTGATCCAGAAATCGGGGTACAATCCCGGGCCGCCGAGAGGCGCCACTCTGAGAATCGTGTCTCAGGCTGGCGGACCGCACGTCGAGTTACGGGAAGGAGATGGGGCATACTTGGCGTACGAGCCAGGCGCAGAGCTTCGACTGGAAAACGATGGTCAGGGCATTGCAGAGGTTCTGCTCTTTGATCTGGAATAAACGTTTCATCGCTGTATAGCTGTGGCTTTAGTCATATTGTATCTTCATCCCTGCGGTGGAGGGTTGCCTATACAAAACAGTCTTTACCTTATCATAAGCGCTTTTGCTTCCTTCTCGCGTGCATCAAGGTTTGTGTCAAAGCGGGGCGGGGCAACTTCTTCCTGACGTGCGAAAGGCAAGGCTATGAGTGAATACTCAATCGAACACATTGGACGGGTCCAGCATGCGAAACTGTAATAAATCCTTTTGTCGAAAACGACTCGTTCGGATCGCGCAATCGAACCCTCCCACAGTCCAGTGCGAATTCCTGTGCAAATACGTCTAATGACTCGTTGCCTTGCACATATACCACGTCATAGATAAGGCAAGGGGTACTCATTTTTGAATGACGGAACCACCCGCCATCCTGATAGAACAGCACATACCAAGCAACGTGCAATAAATTGCAACTCAACGGGGACGCGATTGGTTCCACGTACTATGTCCGAATTGTTCCCAGATTCCGTAGGCTGCCGATACCGTGGAAGATCGCCCGGCGCCGAGAAGACCGAAGGAGATTGTTGTTTCCTTGATCGGTCAATCAATCGTACAAACCTTGTAGTGTACTTGGCATCACACTCAGGTCGCATATCACCATCTTTGGAACTGCAGACACAAGAGCCCACCAAAGAGTGCCACTTTGCGTAATTTATGTCAAGTGCGTGTGAGTCTCGCGAGAATGATATAACTCTTTCAAGCTAATCTCGTGATGAGATGTGGCGGTAGGCAACACTGAGTGGGAAGACTTAGACAAGAGAAACGAATAAACGGAAATCTCTGGAATAGCTGGGGAAACTTACAATGTACCTGAAGATCACATTTGAAGACGAGCTGGATGCATGCGGGGTGCTGTCGAAAAGAACATCACAGCATCTGCAACATTGATTGCAATGGACAGCTGATCGCATTCCGCAGCTTCCGCCACATACATATATGAATGGTTCCAGGGGGTGACAGTCCAAAAATGAGGCACGAGATAATATAGCGTGGTGGTTCACCGCCCCGGCATCTTGAATGAATGAAAATCACAGGGTTGTATAGATAATGACAAACGTGTGAGCGGAGCATACGTCGGGCGGGATGAGCACATGATTGAGCATGGGTTTATCAGGGTTAGTGCTGAGAACGGGCTTCCGACATAGAGTTTGCGACGCGACTGGGTGAGTAAAATAGGCTCATTGCATAGCCCGCAGCAGATCTAATGAGGTTGGTATAACACAGGACTGTGAATTCATACCCCACAGTCATCAGTTATTGATTTACGGACGAGCTCTATGCCAAACTTTGGGCCCTTTGGCGGGCAAGCGGTGATGATCGGCGGTAGACAGGTTGGCGCGGCGTGAAAAATGGCATTCTTCATCCGATCCACGTGGTCCCGACCCAAGTTCCCAAGCTGGTCCGCTTTCGTGATTACTGCTTGCAAAGTGAACTTTGTTCCACCTGACCGTTGAACCTGGGCGTCCAATTCAGCCAGCATGGCTTCATCGGTGGTCGATAAGCCATGAGGGCCAGAAAACAATACGTATATCCGTCGGAGCCTTGGGCGTCGGCGGATCACTCAAAGGTCCAAATATGTTAATATGAATCACTCACTCTTCGCGAGATGTGATGTAGTGGTTAAATATGGTGCCCCATTCCGAGCGCCCTCGTGAACCGTATCCAGGGGAGTCGACAACAACCAGCTTACCAGGGTAGGGGCCAACTCTGAAGAAGTTCAGAGCTTGGGTACGACCCTGCAAATGCTGTGAACGCCGAAATGAAAATGGGAAAAGTCACGAACCGCCTTCTTGCTCGTTAAAAGCAAATCTTTGCGCCCAAGAACAGCGTTGAGCAGTGATGATTTGCCTACATTCGCTCTACCTGGTCTTGTCAATCTAACGACCGGGTACTTTCGACTGTGCTTCCTTACCAGTCACAATCACCTTATTGATCAGGTTGTAAAACAGTATGAGGAGCAGCCTCAACTCACTTCTGGAAGTCGATTTAATCGTGGAAACGAATTTACATCCGTGACAGAGGCAAGGAACTCGGCAGAGCCAGAGCTTTGAAACACTGCCTTTGAGCTCGCAGAGCTGGAGCTTCTCCTTGACAACAGACAAGCGTGGTCTTTTACACACAACACTTGGCGAGGAGACACCAGTCTCGACATGGCTGAGATTCGTCCAATGGAACACAACTGAACGTTGTTTGACCTTGTTATTTCTCAAAGCCTTTGCCAAATACGTGCAAACTCGTCCTGTTTTCCCCGCTGATGGATCCGATGGATGAATCGACTACCGACGACGATAACGCATCACAAACAACTGAAGATGACCCTCAAATTCCAGATAACCCGCCCCCGATCACCGTCCCATCACCACCAGTGCCAGTGCAGCCATCCACGCAAGTTGTGCAGCCTCATCGCGAACGACCCAATTACCAACTAAGACATACCCTTCGAGGACACACACAATCCATCTCAGCTGTCAAATTCAGCCCTGACGGGGCATTTCTCGCGTCTTGCGGTATGCGCCTCGCCCACTCTTGTCCTCCTGCCCTTTGAGCAGATCTGTCCCTAGCCGCCGACAACGTGATCAAAATATGGTCTCCATTCACCGGAGAACTGATACGGAACCTGAACGGCCACACCAAGGGACTTTCAGACATCGCATGGTCCACAGACGGCACGTACCTCGCGTCCGCGTCGGACGATACGACCATACGGATATGGAACGTAGACACCGTGCGTTCATCCTCCCACAAACATGCCTGTCTCCTGGAAACACGGTACAAGCTAGGGCTTAACTATCAAACACCTGCGGGGTCACACCAGCTTTGTGTTTTGCGTAAACTATAGCGTTGCGTCTGATCTGCTGGTGTCTGGAGGGTGCGACGGCGACGTTCGGATCTGGAATGTCGCCAAAGGTATGTCATGTGGATCGTTTTCACCCTGCTGCTCAGCCTGTCCCCTTAGGCAAGTGCACTAAGACGTTGAATGGTCATATGGACTATGTTACCGCCGTCCATTTCAACCGAGATGCCACGCTTATCGTCTCGTGTGCGCTGGATGGGTTGATGTGAGGTGCCTTTGTCTGACCATGAGCAATTGCCTGACATGTCTCGCAGTCGAATCTGGAATACAACCACAGGCAAATGTCTCAAGACGCTGACCGAGGGAGACGAGACAATATGGTACCTATATTTGCTCCCTTTCTCTCAACTACCCTCATTTGATATGTGCCAGTCAACACGTGCAGTTCTCGCCCAACTCAAAATACATCTTGTCAACGGCACATGATAGTGCAATTCGCCTGTGGGATTATCACACTTCTCGATGTTTGAAAACGTACATGGGCCACAAAAACGAGAAGTACTGTATTGCCGCCTGTTTCAGTGTTACTGGCGGAAAATGGATCGTGTCGGGCAGTGAAGACAATAAGGTGTACATTTGGGACTTGCAGAGTCGTGAAGTTGCACAAACTTTGGAAGCCCATTCCGGTATGCCTATCTTCTCGGGAGCCTTTGAGCTGTGTTCACGAGAATTCCTAGGTATTGTTGTCGCTGTAGCTGTAAGATTTTCTTATTTCGACAATGTGCAATCCATCATTATTCTCTCAGACCCATCCTCATCAAAACATCATAGCGTCCGGTTCAATAGAGCCAGACCTTACAGTTCGAATATGGTCAGATCGTGGCCCCCCTGCCTAACATATCTCCTGTGGATTTACGATATGGTCCCCCGAGGATCCTGTATCAATGTAATATCTTGTTTTGTTGTGCTGCAACTTTGCGTACCATCCGGTCAATATACATGTAGACGCATGTAGTAAAAGTACAGGAAAAACTTTGCGCGCTTGGCCACCATCCCGTCTTTCATACGGGCTTAGCATGGAGAAGATCTTGGTCCAAGTTAAAGCAAGGCACCATTTCGCATGCGCTAGAGACGCTCACCCTTTGCAACTTCCTTGTCTGCATCCGTGAGTCCAGAATCATGAGCTTCCAGGAAGGCGTCAACTTCGTCCATGACTTGGTCGTCGTCCTCTCCATGAACCATATCCAGATCACTATCGTCGTCGTCGTCTCCCGCATCATCGATGGCAAACGGTGTTCTTTCCATGAACGCTGCATTGACTGCCTTGACGTGTGGCATGGGAGAGAAAGCAGATGCTAATGCATGCTCAGAGCCACCGCCCTGCGCAGCCAGGGCGTCAATGGTAAGAGTAGACGATGATCCATTGGATGCAATCGTTGACGCTGGCGCGGGCGAGATGAGTGACTCGCGCGCCTTGGGTTCTTCCAGCTTGGTGTACCGCCCGATGGTAGGCCGGTAGATGATCTGGTGCTTGCCGATCGTCTTCCCGAGCTCGTCGCTGAGTTTGTGGAATATCTTCTTGTTATCCTCTGTTGCAATGTTGGACCAAAGGTCTTCCAAGAAGCCTCCGCCTGAAGTGGGCAGCTCCAGGTCCGGAACAGGCTCTAGCTTGAACGACGCTATCAAATCAGTCTCAAAGAATGATTCCAGTATTTCATCGGCCAAGACGACCATTCGGAAACTGTTCAATTACAGTCAATAAAGTCACCCAAAGTCCACTGCTATCACGTACGTCGCAAGATTAAGATAAGGTTGATTGTGCCCTATTTGCTGCGGCTCTGTTTTACCGGTCTCGCTATTTGTTTCTTGTGGCAAGAGAGTATCACCATACTCAAAGGCATTCGTCATGAAGCGGCTAACGGCCCCCAAGTAGGCGTCGCCGATTTCATGCCGGAAGATGAACTACAAGGGGCTCCAGTTAGATGATAACATACTATGCCGTCTGACCCTTACCAAGAAAGACTCTGAGAGTGTCAAAACCTCGTCCTTTGTCAGATATCCATCCTTGTTCTTGTCGTGCAGGTTAAAAAACCATTCTATGCTTTCCATCAGATCGTTAAACATTACGCCGTCTAATCCGGAAACTAGGTCCTAATGCTAAATTAAGCACAGAAATGACAGTCCAGCCGCAAGAACCCACCTGAAAAGATAAAGACCCTTTACAAGATGTGTCCCAAAAGAAGAAAAGCCTGTCAATGAGTTCATGATCTGCGACCTCGCGATCGACACGTTGCTAACCCGAACTGAGACGTTAGGCGGAAACTACCAGTATGGAGACCTACGCACCTGAAAACCGTTGAGCACCATCTTCTCGTCCCGCGCCCAGGTCAAGACCTCACTCAGGAACACCCTGAAAGTCTTGAGTCCGATTCTTGTTTCGGGTCTTTCCAGCATGCTGTCAGTACTGACAAGCAGCGAGGGCGGCGGTGCGACAGTTGGTGGGGGTGGCTCTACACACATCGCCTTGTAAAGCGCATCATACATTAAGCCCACCTGTTCCTTTGTAAACCTTGCGAGCGTCTTGAGATTCCGAATGGCAGCCCGTCTGGAGAAGTTCTCGATACTATTGACGATTTCGTTACGGTATTTGCGCCGCTCTGAGAGTATCGTCTCATCGGTGATCACGGCGAACTCGCGGAAGGATACCAAGAGGAGCTCCTGGAAACGTGTAATGGCACGTGCCCTCGGATCTGGTGAATCTGGGTGTGCTGACTCTCCGAGAGATGCGAAATACTCTCTCATCAAGCTGTAAAGGAACATGAATAACTACAACTATCGCACAGAATGACAAACTTACTTCAAAAACCCTCCATCGTCTTGAATTTGCAACAATTTTTCCCCGTTAATCTTGAGGATTGCTATAGAAGAAAATTAAGGGATGGTCTGGCCATGGTCAGATACACTGACCCAGTCTGTGAAAGGGTTAGGGAAGATTCTATCGCATAGCAGGTGAAATCGTACCCAACTTGAAACAATACTTTCGGACCCATGCAGAAGAAGCAATCGACTATCCGAAAGGCGAATACCATCGGCATGCTGTTGATGTATCTTAAAGAGAACAATGAACTGAGGAACCAAAACGCGTCTACGCCAAAGATAATACTGACAGACTGAGGAACCATGGCAAAGACGCTACCGACAGTTGCACGTCAACGGCCGAAAAGTGATCATGTATCATAGGGAGACATCGCACGACCAATGACTCGAAGACTCTCTGATCGAGGAGTGTTCCATGCATAGTCGGACTAGTGAGCAATTAGTTTCGATTGAAACGTATACGATTGCGGACGGACCTATAGTATCCGGGCAAAAGGCGATTGCACAGCACTTCAAGGAGCCAAAAAGCCTGTTCTTCTGACATGTAGCTGGAATCCGTGGATGAGCATGGGAGAAAAGTGGAGAGGGATACATACATGAGAATCGCTGCGGCAAGGATGTTCATTGCCTAGACAGATGCACGTTGCAAAGAGCACTAGAGCTAGACGCGCTGACTTACCTGACAGTACCCTACTTCGGGGTTTTTGAACGAATAAGCTTGTAAGATCCGACGAAGAGCACCGATTCCCTCTTCTGATTGGTACCCAGCATATTCGGGAAGACTACGGTGTAAGTCTTTCTCGATGTCTTCAAAGCTGGTGCTCTGCTTGCCCCTGATATCCTCAACTAGCGTCTCATACAAACCTGGATTTGTATATCGATGGTAAAGTGAGCCGGACAGGGTTTCCCAAATCTCTCCACGCAGCCGATTGGGTAGCCCGACTTGCACAAGACGCGTGCACTGGGGGTATCTCAGTAGAGTTAGATTTCGACCATGTGCTGTTCCAGATGTTATCTTTGGGGTGGACCGGAGTGAACCACTTACTCTGCAGATAAGTAGTCCAAAGTTTGATTTTCGAAGCTTCCCGTAATCTAGGTGTGTTTAGGAGATGAATGACACGTGAAAGGGAAACCTCACTTCTTCGGATCACCCGGAAACCTGAACCTTAGGCCAAGACCCCCGTGGAAATCAGCTTCTGGAACTGGAGATCCTTCCTTTGTCTCTGCGATCAAACTGCCGTCTTCCCGCTCGTGATCGGCCACCGAAGATGTTGTTGATATGAGTGCTTCAGAATAACAGGTCTTGACGAATCCTTTCACGGCTTTCATCTGACCCCGTTGAAGTTCTGCTTTCAATGATTCGCGCAGGAGAGCACAGAATGCATCTGCTGTTGGCCGCAGGGAAGTAAGTTGGACGATCTGTGAAAGGTTGTCAATATATCGCGTCAACGTTGACAATGACCCACAATCTTAATACCATGCCAAGTTAATAAACTAAGTGCATAGACTCCAGCCCGAGCATTTAGTCGCTCCACGCGTCGTATGGTCGACAGGGGTAGGGTGAATCGGACTGATTTGCGGTCTAGTGAGGAGAACGCGAGATATGGTGGAATGAGATGCAGCTTCCCTGCCTGTGCGAGCGATATTCGTTCCATTGCTCGGAATTCATAAGTGCTAACAAACTCACATATGCATCTTCTACACCTTGCTCTCCAAGGCTGAGCACCGCATTGATATCCATCTTTTCAGCCTCTGGGGTGGTTTGCTTGTCGCCATCTTTAAAAGAGGATGTATCTGGAGATTCAGGAATTGAGAAGAAAAGATGAAGTAGCTGGTCCTTTGAGGGCTCCTTGAAATTCCGCAGTTGGGTTGAGATCGTGGACATGTCTGCGTCTATGTAGCCTTAACCTGCGTGCCCTTCCCTAGAAAGTATGCGGCAACCGTAGACGTCGAGACCTTGCGAACAACCAGTTGATCGTAAGCTAGTCCCAACACGATGTAGACAGGTAACGTCAAGAAGTGTTGGTGGTGGAGGGGTGACTCCAAGTTCCAAATGTGGTAATATACATAACATGCGACGCGACAGTCTACCATCCACGCAGTCCAAGTTATGTACAGATCCAAGGTTTCAAAGTTCCTACCTACTCAGCGTCATTACCAGAACCGATTGCTTTCTGGCGGCAGACCGTCCACAGTGCGAAGCATTACAATATTCGAAGAAAGGCTCGACCACTATTCCATGCTAGTGAGATCTAAATGCAACAATAATCTTGACGAAACTCACCCCATTGCCTATAAAAACTTGCGCTTTCTGCGCCACCAGCATATCGAGTGCTTGTGCAACGTATTTCTGCTCCCAGGTCAGGCTGAGATCCCGACTGCTTCCGATATCTTCCCATCCCCCGAGTTCACGCAGGGCCGCCTTGAGGTTCGTAACCCATGAGTTGTCACCGTTCGACATGATATAGATATATTCAAGGGGGTCTCTCGACTCCTCCCGCACCCTCCAGACCATGTCGACGATCTGCTCGGTGCTGGGATAGCAGTGATCCATGTAGGACTCGTAATTCTCGTAAGAAAGGCGAGGATCAGAGTGGACCTGGTCATACTTGTCGGGCAATTCCGGAAAGGAGTTGAATGCACTCCAATCCGAGTTCTGACTTGCAAGGAATTTGCAGTGTTGAGAAAAGTCACCTCTTCGCACATGGATTACGAGTAGGCCAACCATCGTTTCGTTGACCATAGAATCTTGATCCTTTGGCCAGTACAGAGCGGGCGGAAAAACAACCTCGCGATTTGCTTCCAAAGCGTCGTAAATTAGGGATGACCATCCCCAATGCGTTAACACCGGTAGCTTGGACATAAACGGCCAGATGCTGAGGAGGCGATCTTTTTGAGAGTACACCCTGAAAGACCGTTACTTGACTGCTAAGGCATATTTCCATGGACGCACATATAATTAAATATCTGCTTGTCCGCGGATGTCTCTTCAAACTGGAGGCAAGGGTCATCGATTGACACTATCTTCTCCACCCATTTATCGAAGACAGTCTTGACCGTGTCAGAGTCGCTCCAGCCACTTACGTCGGGTAGTCGCAGAATGGTCGGGTATGGGCAAACGCTCTGGAAGAAATCCTTGTGTACAGCTTGAGGGGTATCATCGCCTGGCGGTAAACCCCCACCGGCCAGAGGTCCTTAGATGTTTGATTGAACTTGACGCTCATAGACCCAAGAAAGAAGTGCTCTTTACCGTTGACAAGTGCAGCCAAAGGAATACGAGATGGAATGAGCTTCCCGTTATAATGTGAGTATGGCGTGCCGTCGGTGACCCATGTATAGTCATCAAAGACAAAGCTAGGTCGGATGTCAGAGAACAGGTCCCTCAGCTTGCGAGGCTACTGACGAGCGATTGGACGCGTATGAAAGGACATAGCTTAGGATGTAGTCTTGCATGATATTTCCCCATCCTACTTCTATGGGGATGATTAGCAAAGTGCAGTGAAGCACAGCGCATAGCATACTGATTGGATGATTAGGTGACCACAGGTACTTGACGTCTGAATGTTCATAAACATGATAGTGCGGCAGCTCCAGTTCCAATTTGCGGTAATGTGGATACAGAGGAGGATAACGACCATCGACTAGGAAGGAATGGACGAGGCTACGATTGAATGGGAAGGCGACGAGAATTAGGACCGCCGTCGCAAGAAGTACTGCGGCTCGCAAGCAGAGTCGAGGAAAGGGGACAATAGACATATAGCATGCTGTAGTAAGGAAGGGGGATACGTCTTATTTGAATGGACGGGCTATCAGTTGTCCGGCCGCTGCGCCGCAGTCCCAGACGGCGGTGCAACAGTTACGATGTTCGGTTGCTGGCCATGTGGTGCCCCCCTTCCCTGCGTCCGAACTTATCCTTCGTTTATACATTTGTAGACCTTGCGTTGCAAAGAAGGGACGATAGGCGTCCGCCCGCGCTACAACGCAAATTTGTGGCGGGGAACTAGACTGATGGCCGAGCATTGAGAGGCAGACCGTCGAAATGTTCTGGTAAGAGGGAGTTGTCGCCGTTGACATCAGGCTGCGGGTTCAACGATTGATCCTAAGAGTAATACAGGCTTGCCAAACAGAAGTCGGTTTGGCAACTTCATATACTCCCTGTGAATACCTGCAGCATTGCCATTCCATCTTAGGTTGTCCAACTGACATTGTTCTGTAAGCGAAGCGAGGCGGCGTCAGCCTGAGGGCCTCTTTTGTCGTCGCCCCCTCTCTCAGCCCAGTGGCTGTTTGTTTTGCTCGACGCTAGTCGCCTGCACATCTGTGAAGCGACGTCGGGTCACGCAGACTGTGAGGACCCAGCCCACTCGTCCAGACCATCCACAGATTTAAAACCAGCCTCGGGCCGAAAACTTACGGTTTCACCCAAGCCCCACGGAATTGTCTGCCGCCGTACCTAGCTCCGTAGTACAGTTACTACCTAGTGCTTACCGTTGCGATAATGACACGCAGACTCACTTTACGTACCAGCCCACAGCACAGTCACGCGCGCGCAGGATTTGGATCACCCAACTGGTACTGCGTGTCGTGGCGTATGTGCGTAGCAGATAGTGTAACAATCGTAAAGACTAAAGTAATTGACAAATCCAGATACTAGATCAGTCTCCGAATGATCCATACAATCCATATGACCCATGATTAAGAGCGTACAAAGTCATCATGACGCAATACATCTTCACCAGAATCTATTTGTTTCTGGGCCGAGTTGCTGCGCCATGCGTAACATAACCACGTTGGACGTCAAGCTGGACCACTTGTCATATCGGATTCAGCATCACCGTCGTCACCAGAAAGTAGAGCACTCACCCCATTTCCAATAATTACTTGAGCTCGCTGTGCGACATGCATGTCCAGGCATTGTGCAACAAACTTCTGCTCCCAGGTGACCTGCAGGTCTCGGCTGCTGCCGATTTGATCCCAACGCATGTCGTGGGCAAGGGCGGATTTGAGTTCTTCAACCCATAGTTTCTGTCCGTTCGTCATGATGTACAAGTATCGTAGAGGATCTACGGCTTCCATGCGGACCTCCCTGACTTTCGCTACAATCTGTTCGATTGATGGATAGCAGCGCTTCATGTACGCTTTAGTATTCTCTTCCGAGGTCTGGCCTCCGCCACCACCATCTGGTAGCTCGAACTTGTCGAGAAATTCGGGAAATGAATTGAATGCGTTCCAATCTGCAGACCACTTGCTGAGATGCTCGCAATGGTCTTTGAAGTCCCCTCGGCGAATGTGAATTGCAAGCAGCCCAGGGATAGGAGAAGGCTCGGTTCCCTGTTGAGAATTAAAGATGCCTGCAAAATTTTTTGTTCTCGTCGGATCGAAAAGATGCTGGTTTCTCTTGTAAGCATCGTGAACGAGCGGTGACCATCCCCAATGCATAGAGACAGGCGAGTTCGCCAAGTAAGGCCAAATAGTCAGCATCCGCTTCTTGCTCCCAAGAATCCTGTTTGGAGCCCAGAGGATTAAAGCGCTATGGCACGTTAGAGCATCGTAACCACATACCAAATTTCAAAAATCTGGTTGCTATTGGGATCTACCATGAGGCACGGGTCCTCGACTGCGTTGATCGTCTCTACCCATTTTTCGAAGACATGAGCAGCCGAAACATCGTCGCTGAATCGCATCTCGTAGGTGTTGATATCCGACACCTCCAATACTGTTGGTTTCGGACAAACTTTCCAAAAAAACTCTTTGGAAACTGATAGAGGAGCATTGTCGCCACGTGGCCACGGGCCACCGACCAAAGGACCTGCGGCAACGATGAGTTTGCGAAGCCACATCGGGAACAATGCGGACGATACCGACCACCCAAGAGAGCAGAAAGAGGTATGCGCGATGGGATTAATTTTCCATTATATTCTGAGTAAAGTGAGCCGTCCGGGTTCCAAACGTAGTCATCAAACACAAAACTTGAAGGCGCGGATGACGATATCAGGGCCGCGTCCACAAAACCAGGCAAAGGACAAAATAACTTGAGGTACTCACGATCGATTGGTCGTATGGGCAAGCAATCCCATCATGACAAAGTCTTGCATGACGTTACCCCAGCCTGAACCTAGAAAAGCATGACAAGTGGTCATGGCATGCATCATAAATATTCCCAGACTTACTGTGGGCATGGTTCGCCGCAAACAAGTATT
Source organism: Phylloporus arenicola (assembly GCA_038091335.1). Taxonomy (NCBI): domain Eukaryota; kingdom Fungi; phylum Basidiomycota; class Agaricomycetes; order Boletales; family Boletaceae; genus Phylloporus; species Phylloporus arenicola. The sequence continues at coordinate 1,887 of JBBPOH010000280.1, read as the reverse complement.
TCACATCCTTGTGCTCGTATTCTTGGTAGTGTGGTAAAGATTGCTCTCTTGCTCTTACTTCCTGATACAGCGGAGGAAGACGGGGCCCCAGAAACGCCTGCAGAATGTCGTGCCAGCGTATGTAGACAAGTAATCCAATGGAGGACAATAGCAGGACCACAAGAATTCTCAGTCCTCTTCTAGTCAATCCATAGGACGCCATCGGTGGGTAGAGGGCTGCGGAAAATGTTGCTCGAATACCTGTGCTTTCTTTTGCGGTGTTTGGTTAAAGCGGCCTTGCAGCAGGGTAGCTGGTCTTCGACTCTTCGGGGTCGGAGATATCCGACGCCTAACACAAAGTTAGCAATCCTCGACTGACGAGGGTAAAAATCTTACTGAAGCGGATAGTCGATGCCGTGAAAGACACGAGGCAAGGCCAATAGATTGGGCAACATCAACCCAACTTAGTAGTGGGTTCGGTCATGATCGGAAGAATGCTAGGAAACCGGTGTGGGAAATTGGAATGAGTCAAGCTGAACTCTCACTTTACTTACAGGGTAGGAAGAGTACTTATCTTTGATCGTCTTGAGATCATTTGAACCTGGTTACCTGGCGTCAACGAACAGCGTAGCAAAAAGTTGGGAGGCCAACATCATCATGTTATGCCACGAGTCACATGATTGATGGTGACAAATGTTTTCGGACACCTAGGGCATGACTTTCTCGGCACCAATAGAAGCCTGACAGGTACCCTTCCGATGTCAAGCGGAAGGTACCTCTTAGGTTCTGAAAATAGACGCACCTCCGGGTAGCTCCTGGGCAGCTCGCGTACCTCCCACGCACCTCTCATTGACTACGAGCCCCTGGCTCGGTTTTGGGCCTTCGGCCCAAAACGCAGCTCAATGCTTATATGATTTTTGCTATGCAATGCTAATCCTAGTCTTTGGACACACTGATCATTCTGGTAATTGAGTAACATAGTAGAACAAACTATATCAAATGTCCAAGCTTCTAAATACTTCAGACCAAACTACATTAGTAACTTTTGTATTTTCTTGACCATGAGGAAAAAGAATTTTAATGTTTCTGGGATGAGTACAACGTGATAAAGCCACATAAAGTTGTCCATGAGAAAAAACAGAAGAGGTCAAATTTAATCCAACATGCTTGACAGTCTGACCTTGTGACTTGTTAATTGTCATGGCATAAGACAAATGAACAGGAAATTGCACGCGACGGAAAGGAACAGGAGAATCTGAAAGACCAGCATCAAGAGCCATGCAAGGAATAAAGACCACATTATTAGCATTATCTCCACCCAACACTCTACACTCCAGAATATGGCGAGTAGACCTAAGAAGCCTCAAGCAGGTACCTCTGTATCTCAAGTTGTCTTTGATGATCTATTTGCAATTCCAACTGTCTTCTATGCTCTATATCCTCTGGACCAGAACGGCGATCAGATGACCTTCTATTACGCTGATTTCAATGAGTGGAATTGAAGTTTTCCAACAATCTAGCATTATAATCCACTCTGTTCCCCAATGCAATATTTGCAGGCTGTTGAGGTGATATAGCGAATGCCTGATAGCCCATAGGAGGATGATCTGGAACATGATAGGGCTGGGCAGGCCAAGCAGCGGGTGGCCACATTGGAGGTGGCACAGGTTGATCGAAATAAGGTAATGGTGCGGGAGGTTGATAATATTGAGGAAGGGGTGGTGGTGAGGGTGAGTGTTGGTGATGCATCCTCTGAACATGATGGCGTTCAATCAGATGGTGTGGTATGCCTGGATATTGATCCACAGGTACCGGAGGATGGTACTGAATTCCAATCAATACCATAATAATATAGCAAATATATGACCATGACATACCACCAAAGCATTAGGAATCAGAGGATTTGGT
>JBBPOH010000279.1:0-15924 GCA_038091335.1 Phylloporus arenicola | reverse complement strand
TCTCTAAACATTGGCGCGTTCGCCGCAACAGACAAGAAACGCAGTCCACTACCACCCAAGCACGTGACACCCTTCTACCTCAGCTTAGGTCAGCGAAGTGTAGTGCAGGTCATCATCTACTCCTCAACTTAGCTCCCATGAATATCGAACAGCAGTATGAGCCTATCTCAAACGACGACTTTGAAGGGGAACATCAAACCCTGGACGATGACATCCGGAAATCGGGTTTCCCTCCGTTGACTAACAATAATGTTTGCAAGATCGGGGCCCATGTCCTTGCCCATATAGTCACCTATTCCAAAGGTCGACTCCTCTCCAAGTACACGGACATTGTCCATGTGAGGCAGCTCATGGAAGCACATAAAGCGTTGCAAAAGATGATGATTGAGGGCTCGAAAAGTGGTTTCAAGTCTGTGCGGCTTTGCAGTGAGTACCTATCTTCATTCACAAATTCCACCTCTGACACCCTCACTGCAGAGCTTCTTCGACCTCGTAAATATATACCCCAAATGATGCAAAAAGTCCACTGATGTTATTATCAGGTGTTGAAGTGCCAACAGTTTATGGGGAACCGTCCTGTAAGTTGTCTATGTGACCTTGGTACCTTACTGACCCTGTTGTATGATCAGCGGTTGAAATGGGGTGGGATAGAAAGTTTGTTGGGCATGCCGCAGGTGCCCTCTGGCAGCATGTATGCTCTTTCTGCACCACACCTAATGATGAGGCACCTGCGTCAGCAGCCAGATCGGCTAATATCACAGCTTCATCTTCGTCTGGCAATCCTTCTAGTGTCGTTAAACATCAATATTACGCTCAGTATTGTGCTATACTTCAGTCTTCTGGAATGGGAAAATCTCGTGCAGTCGATGAAATGAGCAAAGGCCATTTTGTCATCCCTGTTGTCCTATGGGAGCCCAACTCAGCTGGTATGGTCTTTGCAGCATTAGTTGGAACACTCAACTTGATTTGTTGACAGGTCATCCTCCTTCGGATCACCCAGTATGCGAATACTTTTCTCGGATGTTCGACCAAAGGGACACATTTATTAATATTTGTGGTTTCCTTCATGTGTTATTTGATGAAGCGGCAGCTGTAGTGCGATCCTTAAAAGATAATTTGACCGCTGCTAGTAGCTTCAGGGAGTACATGACAAAGGACATGGAGTCCAAGGCGCATGGGAAAAATCGGGTGGAGTTCTATCAAAATGTTGTTGACGCTGCCAAGGTATGAACACTGCATATTAATTCTCTTCTAGCTCACAGGATATGTCAGAAACATACGTCATCAAAATACATGTCATATTTTGGTCATGACGTTAATCCTTCCAGCGATAACACGGATTGCTTGCTGCGAAGTGATGGTTTTCCCCTCTGCAAGGCATTTCATAGACTCTGTCAAGTCATTCTGGCCCAAGACCGGCTGAAGCTTCTGCATAAGAAGCGCCGACGAAAGTCAGCACCTACACCTGGTCCTCTTGTCCTCATTGCATTTGATGAGATCTATACTTTGGAAAGACTTAACAATGGGTGGTCCCGCTTTGGTGAACTTCGTCGTGCAATACGAGGCCTTTACGACGAGCCGTTTTTTACACTCTTCCTTTCGACTTCTGGAGCTGCATTCGCTGTCGCCTCGACCCCGGCCCGCGACCCCTCATCCAGAATGGTTTACGAGGGGAACGTGGTGTTACCATTTTCTGATCTTGGTTTCGATCAACTCGCCAGGTACCTGGACTTCTCCAACACGATCCATCTCTCCACAGTTACAAGTTTGGATCATTTGGTCTCATATGGTCGACCTTTGTGAGGAGAAAATTTGCACCCTCTTTACCTCCTGTTGACCTCCTCTGTAGATGGAATTCCTTCCAACCTCTGTCCGACACTGTTAAGTTTGCCGCCTACAAGTTGTTGGGCAGTTATACAGACTCCTTCACAAAACCTTTGTCGACCTCGCAACAGCTTGCTTGTCTAGCTCAACGGATTCCCATCGAGTTTCTTTCAGAAAGATACACCTCGCAAATATCATCAGATCAAGAGAGGGAGCAAGTTCATTCTCATTTGCGGGTTCTTTTGAAGGTTGAGGATACGCTCGAGACCCTGGTCACTACAACCCCTTCAGAACCCGTTCTCTCTGAGGCTGCATACTCCTTGATGACTTCCCTTGCCCCATTCAGTCCAGCTCGAGCATTGCAAGACATTCTGAATGGGTTTGGGGTGAACAAAGGCGAGCTAGGAGAATTGTTGGTGGCCTTACTTTTCATTATCGCGCGCGACAAGGCCGTGGGACCTGCAAATCCCCGTGGTCAACCTGTCGGTAATCGATGGTGCCTTCTCCCTGACTTGCTATCGTGTCTCTTCTGCCCTTCCTCCTCTGATCCCTTTGTCGTGGACGTTCTAACTGCCCTTGGATGGAAGTTCTCGACACGCAATCTGAAACAGACGAAGTCAGATCTGGCCAAAAAGTTCAAGGACAGCCAGGTGTATTTCACTCATTTCATCAAAGCCCAACAGCAGAAGGTGGCTGATGTTGAATACCTTATGTGCCTTATGGCTCGAGGTGCTGCCCTTTTATGTGCAACAGGTCAGATGGGCGTGGATGGCATCATTCCCTTTTGCTTAAAGGCGACGAAATCAGACGGGACAATATCGGCGTCATCATGTTCCAGTCTAAAAACGACCGGAGCTTCTCAGACGCACCAAAGGGAGATCTTCTCCGTGCTATGAACCCGAGAACGATCTGTGACTTGGACAATGTGCCTGTCATCCGAATTTTTTTCGCGCTCGCTGCAACTCAGCCTGCTCTCAGGCTCGTTCCGCACTCGGGATGTGGCAACGTTCAGAAGCGTTACACTGCATACGACTTTTGGGTTGCTGGTTTTTCTCCCGAAGTGTTGTCGCTGATTGGGGCAGAGTCAGCCACTTGGAAGAGCATTCTGCAGGTATCCGACCGTTGGGAGAAGATCTATGCAAGCAACTCGCCCGACAGCAGAAATATTCGGAAGACCATGAATCCCGGGACCGCCACTTCACCAGAGTTCTGGAATGGATGGTATAATGCTCCTGAGCTGTAGTGTGTTGGTCTCATTCGAGTTTCGCGCCTACTTTTCTCGCATACGTATCCGTCCTGTTCTCCATCTTGACACAAATTTGTAATAAAAGTGGGCATGATGTCCTCCAAATCATGGTATACCTTCCGGCCAGTCTCCCTGTGTTGACGAAAATGCGCATCACAATATATGTGATCAGGTGTGCTTTCACGTATCACCCAACGTCCAACCCGGACGGCGGGCGTGGCGAGGCACGAGGAGCAGGATCCTGCGGATGGCATTGCAGAAGAAGTGGCAGTGGACGCTAGGGGGTACACGCTCCACGCGTCGCGTAGTACTACGAGAACGGTGTGCGCTGCGGCGCGAGGAGCAGGTGCCAGAGGTAGAGCTCCGTGGTGAACTGCAACGACCGATCGTCTATCGCCCCTCATGATATCTCACCTATAACCGGGTAGTTCGATCCCGAGGGCCTTTGATCTCGTGAATTGGGTACCGAACAGCTTACCGAGTCCCACACTGCCCAGTTAGATTGGGCATGCGTAACTGCATTTGCTCAGAGATAGCCTGGCCGTGCGTGCGTATGATGTAGGACTAGGTTAGCTGCCTTAATAATATTGATTGGGAAGCGGATACCTTCATGGGACTTACTTGATATCCTACAGTTCGTATATTCATCTTGTACACGCCTTGTCTATATATTTTAGTAAATCCTCCCTCAGCTGTGTGTCAGGGGATCAATGCAGATGATCCCATCCCGCTCGCTCCAAGGATAGCCCCACCGATGTAACCATTCCCTCACACCCGCAGCGAGCCTGGCACGCGAAGCCCCTCTCGCTGCGTCCTGAGTTCCCGTGTGTTTTTCCTCTCCAACGATGGCGTACGCTGTAAAAAAAACCATCAGAACACAAAGGGTGACGTCCAACAGTGTATCTCACCAAGTCCCAAAAAGTGTTCCCGTTCCAGCTTCCAAAACGAATTAGCCCAGAAGCACAACCAGGCACACGCCAACACTCACTGCAAGCACAAATTCTTCCAATACTTCTGTGGCCTCATTCGAGTGTAACCCGTGCAGGTCGAGTATCGCTTCCGTCCGTTCCTCCGAAGACAATTTCGATTCACCCCCAACGTCCTTACTTGCAATACCCAAACATACCCCCAGGCCGCCTCCACACACGCGTCCTCGTGCGCTCCGATCTGCCAGATCGTCCGACCAGTTCAGGTCTCGGCCTTTGACTTCCTGCTCCGCGAGCTTGGCACGTTCTCTTACAAGCCTTCCAGCAGCCTCCGTCATCTCATTGCTCATCTTCGCATTCAGATCGTGCCCTTCCCGACTGAACCGCTTGGCCGCGGCACCATCGCCCCGTCTCCATGCATCAGCAGCTCGCGAGAGACAGGCGTTTCGAGCAGCACCAAGCTGCAGCGCACGAGATCGGTACGACATGTAGAGGTTATTTATCGATTGTCCCGTGGGCAGCGTGGGCAGGAGTGTCGGAGGGCGCAGCTTGATACGCGGGGAAGGCTTCGGTGCGACAATCGTAGTTCGGAGCTGGAGATTGTCAGCTGAGCTGGTAGTGGAAAGTGGTTCATGCCGAGTCGCCATTGCACGGTCCGCAGGCAGTGGCGCTGGCACAGGTCGCTTCACCGCAGCAGCAAACCTTGTACGGCCCGCATCGTTCTGCCAATTGCCATGTGTCCTCTTGATCCTTGCGTCGAACCCTAACGCAGGGAACTCATCTGGGGGAGGACTGGGGGACCCAGTAGGAATGTTGTGATGGAGGTTCGGATGAGAAAGCGCATTCGTGACAGTCGAAACGTCAATATCCTTGGGTAGCTGGTGCAAAAATTCACACTGATCTTGCTTTGCACACGTACCCCGCAACCAGAATCGACACAAGGCGCGCTCAAGATCATGGCTGCATATGAGCAGATTAGCGACAGAGGCAAGAGGAGACAGCAGGTCTATATTACCTGAATCGGCAATCCGCTCGCAGACATTCGCCAGCGAGATAGTATCGGCACACCCGATTTCCGCCGGGCACGGGTCGTGCGGCGGTGCTCCTAAGAGCTGGCCTTGCGACGTTAGTATAGCCGGATCGTCCGCCACGCAGCATGGGCGCAGGACCATCCCTTGTAACGAGTGTGACGCGGGCACCGATTGGCTGCATTCTCGTCTGCGTGTGCTGAGGTGGTGGTAGCGCACGATCGATGAGCCAGGCCATGGCCTTCTCGAAATCGTATCCATTCTGAGAAAGTGCTTCTTCGAGTTCAGAAGGAGCGAGGGTTGAACCAAAGACGGAACTCAAGACGTCAAGAGGGGTCATGCCATCCGTGAGGTAGCCAGACGTGTCCGGGTCTTCGCCCGGAATTTCGTGTTGAGAAACATAATCGTACCCAGACGGGTAAAAGCCGGCGCGGAGCTCGTCAGGAGAGTGGCTCGAGAGAGCGGAGTCAGACCATTGATCAAAATCAGTGACTGTGATCGGATGGAACGAATGAGGGATGCTCTTGTGTGCAAAGGGGTCAAAGGGGTCATCTTCCTCATCCTCGTCGCCTACTCTCGTAGAAGAGCGGAGTTGACTAGGAGTCACAGCCCGCGAGGGAGTGTTCTGATCCGGGATAAGTGGAGCAGCGATTGCGAGGTTAGAGGAAGCTCTGAGAGGGCTGTGAGACCACAAGTCAGGTGATGGCGTCTCTGTTCTTCCATAACCGGACAGAGTAGCAGGGTTGGAAGAGGCCACGGAGAGCGGCCGTGGGATGGGCTTGAATTCTGTGGCCTTGGCACTGAGCAACCTTGGAGAAGAGATGGGGGAGGCAGGAAGGCTCGCAGCGAACTGCGCGTGGGCCTGGGTAGCCTGAGAGTGTGCAAGAACGGGTGAGTTCATGGGCGAGACGCTGCGAGCGATGTGGGATGATGTGTTGCCGCTGACGAGCGGGGAGGCCACAGGGGTGTGTGGTCTGCGGAAGCCAATAGAAAAAGGAGAGTTTGGAACAGAAGAGGGGGTATCTGGTCTGTTGGGCCGCACAGAGTGAGAAGAAGCCCTGGAAGAGGGGCGCGAGGGGCGCCTGGTTGGGGTGAGGAAGAGGAAGGGGACGCCAGCAACGTCGTCGCGATGTCTGTGCATGAGATCGAGGACGTGCTGCTCCAGCTGGGAGGGGTTTGTTGAGACTGGCGAGACGGGTTGGACGGGGCACTAACCACATCGTCATCGACGCCGCACTCGGACTTGAGCAGGTCTTTGAGGGCGTCCTCTTGTTCGTCGGCGAGCAGGGATGCGACCCTGTTGACGAGGGCGGTGCTGACGCGGCTTGGGTCGTCGCTGTCGTCGACATCGTACGCCTCGAGCGGTGATCTGTGCTGCCGAACTGTGGCGGACAACTGAGCGCGGGTGTGTGGAAATCTCTGTACTGAGCCAGGCTCAGCTGGGTTGTCGAGCGGGGAGGGGAGGGTGAGCGTGCGGGACATTGGTTGGTAGATGGAACGATGGAAAAACTACTAACGTTACGGTAACTGAAACACCCTTGTCTCATATATCCCACTGTACAAGCACATATTCCTCCCGCCAACTCTCCATGTCCTCTTTCCCTTGGTCGTCAAGGCAGCAGTCATTCCCGCATGAAAATATCAGGCACGTTCCCCACCCCATACCCCGCTGTTTCAGCGCGTCTTGCACCGTTTTGATCCTCTCTTCTTCGCTCAGCTTCCCCAGGTCCACCTGTTCGTCTCCCAGCACGTTGATGAGATTAGGCATCAACTGGCATTCGAACACCCGGCTGCATTTGCAACAGGGACACGATGGGATCAATGCCGTACTGTACGACCGCTTCGTCGCCTGAACGGCTTTGAAGGCCGCTTTCGTGACGGGGAGCGGTCCTTGTGTTGCGGCAGGGAATAGCGTTTCAAACACTTGATCTGATGCAAATGGCAGAGGTGTTCCGTCGAGTTCGTACCTGCAATGCATCTCGGTCTAGTCCACAGGACCGCCGAGTGGTGACTCACCGGAAACACTGCTCCCCCGTAAATCCAACGCGCTTTGTGAACCGTTCAAACACGTTATCCACCTCTACCGAGTTTTCATACGTTTCTGAAGCCCAAGTGTCCTTTTTGGATTGGTCGTCCACTTCGATCGAATCACCTAGTCTGCTACTCTTGGCCTTTGGGGGTTGTGGAATGTACTCAGACACTGTCGACAAGTACAGTGCAGGATAGGACGGTGCGGCAGCCCAAAATGAATCTGTCAGTTTTGCCGAGGTCATAGCCGTGATGAGTGAATCCTCAGAGTCGCTCTCTGCCGCGCTGGAATGATCGCGGTCTTGTTCAGATTGCTGGGGAATATTCACAACCGGGTTCCCGAAAATTTGGTCGCCGAGGCCAAGAACCGTTGGCTCACCGATGGTTTTCATCTGAGTGGACGATCAGTCAGTGGAAAAAGAGCATAGATAAAATATTTCACAGAGAAAGGGTTAGCCAAAGTCGCAAGGTTTGAGTGCGGAATATTAGTCTTCTGTTCTCTAGCTTTCTGCGCTTTCTTCTCCTTCAACTTGGCTGCATATGCTGCGTTGTACCTCAGACCACGCCATGCCCGTATGCTGTCCGTGTTTGAGATGGATGACATGCTCACTCTGAATCTTGCCCACCTTCCAGGCTGTCTTTGGCACGTAGAACGAGCACAACCCCAGACATACAAAGCACGGTCCATGGGACTCTCTTCAAACGGACACCACACTTGTAGGAGGAGCTCCATGGGATCTGAGCAAACCTTGCATTGGGAAGAGGAGAAGGGAGCTTCTCGTGAAGGTAAGAACGCCTTGAAAGCGAGGTACAATTAAATCTGCATTGTCATGTTGTTTGTACATGGAACAAGAGGCAAAGCGCGTACAGGAAGACCACCGATGCGAGAAACAGCAGCATCTTTGAGGTCAGCATCGGCCTCCACCCTCCCTTCGGGTACGCCGAGTAGAACGGCCGTCTCCGTGCCAGCATCGATCTCCTCGTCAGAATCAGACCAGTCGTCCTCAGCTGTGGACGGCATGCTGTTGAGAACAGGGTTAGCAAGGATCAAGTCAATGATGGTGCATGAAGATCAGATATGCATGAATGGTAAAATTTTGAAGGACTCGTCACGGCGCACAGCAGGAGGAAACCTCGCGCTGAACGTGTCAGACTCGTCATCTATATATTCATCCGGCGAAGAAAATATTGGACTGTTGGCTTACCTGGCTTGAAGGCGTTGAGCAGAAAGACACGGTGTAGGCCACTTTTATCTGAAGCAGATGGGAAACGATTCCCTTATTTGGATAATAGGTATCTCTAACAAGCTTCCTCCGAAGTGCGTTCGGTTGCGCTCGTTGGGATGTCTGTGCCAGATGCACGGACTCGAAGAAAGATCAGTTTACAGCCAGCCGAAGTCCTTTCTGTCTCGTAGGTTGATTCTGTGCCGTCTGTCCCGCCGCACCCACTCACTATCCGCAGACTTGGCGCAAAGGCTTTCCCAAAGATCCTCCTCACGAACATTGTTTTCGTCCTCGCGCTGTTTGCAGCAAAGGAGGCTCTGCTTTCCTATGATGTCGGTGTATTCTGGGTCGTCATGAGAGTCCTCGCCCTGGGCGCTTTGGGCATGTTGGTTTGGGAAGGCACGACAATGGAGTTCTCAAGCAGAACCAATATTGAGGTGCGTCATTGCCTTTCTCAGTTGTTGTGCTTTCTCAGAATACCGCAGTGGTCCGCCCTAGGTGTATCTTCGCTCCTACTCTTCCTACAGCAGGCCGCGCTATACACTGCTCTTTGCCGACTCCCTTCGCCTCGGTATGTTTCGCACGTCATACCCTCTCCAATGAAAAAGAACTCACCCCATTTCTGGCAGCGTTATTTTATTCGTTCATTTCTCTTCTTCATGGGTAGACGCGATGGTAACCTCTCCCTACTTCACCCGGAAATCTACTTAAAATTTGGTTACTAGATATCACATCCTCTCGTCGTGGCAGCTTCTTTCATTCTCTCCTTTTTCGCTGACATCGTCCTGTCCAACAGAGTCCTTGCCAACATTCTCCCGGGTTATGGCTGTCTCATACTCCACGGCTTAGCTACCTATGCGTTGGAGCATCTTCGGGGTGCTTTGTCGCCCACGATCAATCCTACCCTGGCTACTGCTGCAAGCACATTGGGCGCTGCGTTGCTTGGCCTTCCCCTCTATATATTCAGGCAAGCGCTGGTAAGCTTTTCTGCCACGTGGCTGGACCCGAACCTGATCATTTCAGCTCGATTCCCGCCCCTCGCCTGTCGTTCCTCTGCTATCACTAGCCGTCCTTCCTCTCCTTGCTTTGAATGCTGTATTTGTGACACCAGACACCAAAACGAAGCAGTATAATCCTCAGCAAGCTGTTCAGGCGTTCCTGTTGTCATATCCATCGGCCTTTCTCGTTGCAATTGCCCTGGGGCACCTTGGATTCTCCCAACATCCACACTGGATTGATCTTGTACTTGGTGCGATGCTCTACTATGGTAAGATAAGCGGCAGATACGAGTATATTTATTCATTTGAGCCATCATAGCAAGATATCCAGGAGAAGACCGGAACCCATCATCTTCCCCTCGAACACCGATATCGAAACTCGCTCGCTTCTACCTAAATTCTATCCTTTCGGACAGCGAGTCCAGAAAGATATTCTATTTCTTAGCACTGAATTTGTGTTACATGCTCGTGCAAATGCTCTATGGGGTCTGGACGAACAGCCTGGGACTCATCTCAGATGGTGAGCGGTTCCGACAATTCTCTGTCGACATTTATTGAACTGCCCAGCGATCCACATGGCCTTTGATTGTCTCGCTATTGGCGTCGGATTGTTGGCTTCGGTAATGGCCAAGTGGCCTCCAAATGAGCGGTTTACGTACGGGTGAGACATTGCGCCATCGTTGCAGAGAAACGATCGTTTGACGCCCTGTTCTTTCATAGGTATGGCAGAATCGAGACACTCTCGGGTTTTGCAAATGGAATATTCCTTATCCTGATTTCAATATTCATTGTGTTCGAAGCGGTCCAGCGACTGTATGTCAATGTTCTTCAGGTGTCGTTCCGATGATCTGATATCATCCAGTTTAGACCCCCCGGAGATGTCAACAAGCCAACTACTGCTGATCAGCTCTATCGGGCTTGGTGTAAACCTATTCGGCATGTTTGCTATGGGAGGACATCACCACCATCACCATGTACGTGGGTTGAAATTTCAGGCATGGCAAAGTAATAATGGCCGATATAGGGTCACAGCCATGATCACGGACACACACACAAGCACGACCACGACCATGAGCTCAACCACTCTCATGCTGATCACCCGCCCACACACAATAACCATGTTCACCACTCGAAGCACGTGTCGAGTTTACCGCATCATGACCACAGTCAACATACGCACCCCACCAGCTTGGATGATCATACTCATCATAGTCATACTGCTCATCACCATGACGAACGACCAGAGAGTGAACCTTCGCATACCCACCCGCAAGTACATGAGCATTCCGACAATCCACATCCTAATTCTAATTCTTCGCCTACCGAAGTGGGACCGACCCAACAAGGTCCAATTTCCTCGACGATCAGGGAACGAAAACCTCATTCTCGTGCCGCATCACTTCAAGTTACACTCGAAAATACCCAGTTACCCGCAGTTCAAGTTCCGTTTCCTGTATCGTCTCCGGTGGATTCCCCGCTTTCCCCTAGTTATCCCAGCACATTCAAGCATGATCACCACCACCACCACCACCACCATCCCCATCCCCATGATGATGATCAGGGACACGCCTCACACTCCCATGGTCAGGATCATGAGCATTGCCACGACCACGAAGGCCACAGTCACAACATGCGCGGGGTATTCCTGCACGTTATGGCGGTATGTTTCGCTTTCGCTTTCCAAGGTCAAGACTCAACAATGATCAGGATACCCTTGGCTCAGTCGGTGTGATTATCTCGACACTCCTTATCCAGTACTACGGATGGACGGGCTTTGATCCCATCGCATCTCTCTTCATCGCGGTGCTCATCGTCGCAAGTGTTGTGCCCCTTGTCATCGATACGGGGCGGGTACTCAGCCTAGACCTGGGAGACAATGAGAGTAGGGTTGAAATGGCTTTGAAAGAGGTACGAAGTCTGAAGATGCCAAAACGTGATAACGCTGACGGTCGCCGCGTAGCTTGAGCATGTCGAAGGTGTTGCGTCATATTCTTTCCCGCGATTCTGGCCAAAGGATTCGTCGAGCATCATTGGCTCCATCCGCGTCCAGCTCTCGTATTCTGTTTCTCAGCCACATCCATCCGACACGTTGGGCAGTAAACAGTCAAAGATCGATCGTGTATTGGAACGCGTGAATGCGCTGTTTAAAAGCAGAATACCTGGACTGGAAGAGGTCACGATACAGCTGGAGGAGGCCTCTCGGGGATAGAATATGGTAGTGTAACCAGTAATGATGGACTGATACGTACTTGGATATTCGGTAATTTAATCTCTTCAACCTTGAAGAAAGGTCGCCATGCGTGAATCGCAGGCTGGTGTAGTTCACATGCTCGCAGTGTCCCCTGGGATCAACGGGCCAGTACTGCAGTTGCCTTTCAGATTTCCGCGAATGTATCAGCCCAACTATTCCAACAGTGGAAAAAAGGATGCAGAAACTGAGTAACGGGTTACTCTTGGCGAGGGTATCGATGAAAGGGATTGGAGGTTGAAGCTCACGCCCGAAGGTTTCGACTCGACGACTCGCTATCCCGAATTCTTTTTCACCGTGCTTATCATAACACAGGCCACGAAACAGTATAGATTATATTTTGGTGCACCAACCAGTTACCTCTCCAATCTTCCATCTTGATCCCACCTTTCAGAAGGCTGGATGTTGTTCACCACATTTTGATTTTCCTCGTTATCTTCAAGGAGATTGTGGAGCGTCAATATAGCATGTTCACGCAAATCTGACGATTTGGGTTATTGAAGAACGATCCACAGCGGAAACCGAGCAACGCACAGGGATTGCGTTCATCTACGACGCACACGTTCAAGACCACAGTGATGCCTCCGCAATTGCGAACTGAATCTTGAATCTTTTTGTCTTTGTAGCATAGAACGCCTAGTAGACGCACGAGATCACGTTTTACATATGAGAATCCCGTTGGATCTGTGGTCCCGGGAATACTGTGGACTGTCTTGGAAGACTGGACTGGTTTCCCAAAATTAATTCGGGGGAGAAAGGCGTCCAGAATCCGCAGCAATTCTGATGCAACGGTCCAGTTGCACAGACTTTCAATGATGTTGAATAGGAGACTGACCTATGGCGCACATTGCTATATCTTGACCATGTGGTGAAACCGCCCCTCGGATTAGGCAACACAGCTCATCTTTTGAGTGCTTTCCAATGCGATTTTCTTCAAACTCAAGCATGGCGCTGACAAGGCACTGCATTACCAGGACGAGTGCTTCACATGCTTTTGGTAAGAGGAGATCAAAAGCACCGTGGCCTGAATCGCCATCAACCCCGGAAGCATTAACTGGAACAATAGAGTTTCGAACTGCTTGGATAGAGAATATGCAAAGCTCAAAAAAGCACGCTGTCAACATAGGGCATATCCCCGCGAGTGCCACCGACGCGTGCGTAGAATGGAGGTAAGAGTCTAATAACTTGAGTAGTGTGGTTTGGTGTGGTGCAATAATCTCATCCGGACTTGCAGTACTGAGTATTAATAATAGCTAAAAAAAGGCGCAAAGAGAACGTACATCTTTAAGCTGGCGTACAACTTCGGAGCAAATCCGCCGTCGAATAAATGCACAAATAGACGATACCTAGAAAAATCGCTCAGCACCTAGTACAGGGAAAGGAGTGTACCGAGTCACATATAACCAAATGCTTTCCCCTCATCACTAGACTCCTCTGCATCATACAAGGTTGCCATACGATCCAGAAGTATGATGCATGACCTAGTGCCAACATGCGTGTCTACGAGTAACTCCCTTTTTGGGCAGAGTAAGAACAAGAAAGGTAACAGCAAATTGCATACCGCCGAGGATTGCTCTCGTGGATGCAATTGACCAAAAGTACAAGGAGTGATATAATGGTTGGAGTATCTGGTGAACCCAAAAGTCGACTTCAAGTAGTTAGGGGGAAAATATTCACGACAGTCCCATGCAGCTTGACACTCACATGAATACGACCTGTTCCTCCGGCAAACGCATCTGAGTCTCCCAAAAGTGGGTCATGAGGTCCTCATTCGCAGTCACCATGTTTGAGAGCGTCTGCACCAACATACGCGTGGCCGCGTATGCTGTACGGATGTGAATGAATAGGTTGCGTATCTACGGCGTATTCTTGCTCACAATGTAGATCCTGTGTTACAGTCCAGGAACTATAGACGTGCAGGATGCGCCGCAGAAAAGGCTCGCTCACGCTTGAAACTTTTAATCACTCTCTGTTTTCACGGACAAGTGTTTTCGGTGCTCACAATGCATTCCGCTGGTTGCTCGGTACAGCCGCGACAAGATTCCTGGTGAACCTCGCAAAGCTCGTTACGAGACATTGGGTCGGTCCATCCCCTTCATCGAGCGCAACTTGTCTAGATAATTCACCCCATACCTTGTGGAGGACAGCCCATATCGATGGGTCGCTGATGCCTATCTGCACCCTGTTCGTAAATTAGCGGCTTGACGATGAGTATGAGTGGGACTTGCCTGAGACTCTCGTTCAGCGCGAGATCTTTGGCCATACTATCCAACTTGGTGGTATTATCCCTACCCTTTCCTGCCAGAAATGCGTCACATAACCTGCAAAAGCTTGTATTGAGAGTATGATCCATGACTGAACGAGTGAAAGACGAGATTGACAAATATTGCCGTAATGAGAATCAGCAACGTAATATTACATTCGCAAACGCAGCCCGTGATGCTCTCTATCTCAACTTCAAGTACATACTGATTGTCCGTCCACGACAAACCTCTGGATATGGCTCTGGTCGCTACGGTCGCGCCCAAGCCTACGCCTATTGTGAAAATACAACACACCTTTATGCCCTCAAATTGGAGACCCAGCATGTCTGGCACTGTGCTGGTGATGTATATGTTCATCGACTGATTCAGAACAAAGCAGATGGGAAATTGGTTGAACTTCCCCGGCCTCGTCCATGGGCACGAACCCCCGGAATTCTACAGACACCTCCACTCCGTGCACCACCGGCTCTATGGCCGCGTGCCCTATGCCTATGGTGCATTGTACAACCACCCCCTCGAGAGATTCTGCCTCGACAGTGGTCAATCTTTCTGTCCGGCAGACCCTCTTCTTGTTCGTGTTCAGTTCCATGAAAACGGTTGACGATCATTGTTTGCCCTCTGATCCGTTCCAAATGCTCAGCGGTAACAATGCCGACTATCACGACATTCATCATCAGGTTCGTCGTTCTTCGAGGTCAATTGTCGTGATATCCAATGCCACGGTCGGGATCAAGTCCAATTTTGCGCAACCATTCTTTGTTCGTTGGGATATCCCCCTCGGAACGCGCATGACTAGAAAAGAGATCGAGGAGCGTAAACGAAAGGTCAAGACGACACAATGTTATCAAACTATCTGGTTCTCTGTCTTGCAGTTTTGCTTATTAAATGTTCTCCCGCTGTCAGCATCTCGCGTCTTCCATATCTGATACATAGTCACTAATATGATGCAAGATCGCGGTATGTTTACAGAAGGTATTACTGCTCATGTAGTATCGAGTATGCCAAGATTGATACACAATCTGTATAAGTCATGCAGTGAGTTTTGCTTTTGCGTGGCTACGAAGGCAGTAAGATATCTACAAGGGCTGTACATAGTACCCATTAGCCTCGAGCCTCATGATGGATCGCTGAACAAGAACAACTTGACGTTCACGGTCTAGTTGGGGTGCCATTAGAGTAGCTTCAATTGCTCATTCCAGCGGCTCTCTGTTTCCAGAAGCCTAGAAATGCAACGGAACAGATCCCAGCATCCACCATACAGGAAGTAAGCGTAGTGCATGCATCTAATCCGCCGAGTCTAGAAGACTTGGTAATATGTGTGCAACGCTGAAGGAACATCATGAAACGGGTTTCGTTTGGGATGTAGCAGTCCGACGGCGGATGTCCGACTCTCCCAGAGCTGTGCTCGACGCTTGAGGAACAATTTCCTGGACGCTATTGCTCTCCGTGGCGTCCTTGTCCCGAATCAAGACGTACTTGCGTGCGGGTTGGCACGGCCATGACGTCTCCCGCGAGTCCCAAATCATATACAGAACAATTTCCGCAAACGCGACAACAAGTGCCGCACACACGGCGGATAGCGCTCGCTGTAGCAGCGCGTGAGTTCCGACGAACCAAGTGGGAACAGAACAGCCCGCACCCATTCCAGTAGCATCCCCGCATGGGTGCTCGCCCACCAAGTCGCAAGCCCGGTGCCGATGATGCTCAGAAAGCCGTTGATCAAGGTAGCGATGGCTTTTCTATCCTTGGTCCGCAAACGTTGTTCCTCTTCGGGGTCTCTGGCTATGTAAGGAGGAAAATGTTTCTCAGGCGAGGTGCGCGTGCCAGCAAGCAAGGAGACCATCGTGTAGGACGGCGCGTCGAGGGGTGGTGAACAAGTTTGCAAGGCTGCCTTGCCATCCAAAGTCTGGCACCACTGCGATATCTTGCGGATGAGCTCGTAAGGGATGACTGGCACAACTGTCGCGTTCGTTTCGGGTGACAAGCGGGAAGTCAGTTGCTGGGAGGTTTCTTCTGGCAGAATCCGCACAAGAGGCGCCAATGCATCCCGGAGATGTGGTTCCAACGAAACGTTCAACTTGGAGGTCATGGAAAGTCTCCAAGTGGTGATATGGTCATGTGACCTTGGATCATAACTCG